>SNQJ01S0055464.1:22376-65596 GCA_010110895.2 Picea sitchensis
CCTCCTAGTCTCCTATATATACCAAGGAGACATTTTCATTTTGAATCATCTTGTACTTGAACAATTAAGTGGGGTAAAAGGAGGTTGCCCCCTCGAAGAGGCTTATTATCTGAAATTATCTCTTTTTCAAGGCATTGAGTACTTTTCCTGAGGTTTTTCTATGCTATATTGACGTTTGGTTCTTAACAAAATTAATCTAGGAAAGCATTGAAAGACTAACTAGGAAAGCAAGAAATTAATCTAGGAAAGCAATACAACATGTGAAGAGTTGAATGAAAAAAGACATATATGAGCTCACACAATAATGCTATCTCAAATTACATTACAAGAATCAAATGAAAAATCATGAAAGAATGACAAATCAAAGCTAAGAATCCCCTTCTAAGACTTCAAGTTGATCTAAGTCTAATCTCTCATTTCTAACCCCCCTCAAATGAAGAGAGAACAATCTCTTTTATACATGAGAGTCTTGAAGATAAGATAAGAGTCTCATAATTACATATCCACTATTCTCTCAACCAATTTCCTATTATTACAAGATATGATCCCTTCAAATCCTCCACACATATCTCACAAATCTTGGATAAGATATGCCATAAAAATCTCCATGATCTTCTCCTTTGAATATGCTTGAATAATTGTGCCAAATCTTCTTCAAATATTCAAAGCTTGAAGATGAAATTCGAATTTGAGGCTAGGTGGTAATATTTGAATTTGTTGAAATATTCAAATATACCTGTACACATCATAAAACTCATCCAACCTTGAGATATAATGAAAATATGTTAATTTTCTAATATTTAATCATAAATTCACTTATAATACTAAAATGAATAAAGTGGAAGATAATAAGGTGAAACCCAAATATAATTATGGAAATGTTATGATAAAGGGTTTATTAGGACTATGAAATGTAAGGAATGGTGAAGGGAAAAGAGGATATAAAAGTGACATTTTTGAGTCCTAAGAATCACCAAGTGAGAACTGTCGAAGAAGACAAAAGGAAGACCACATTCATAAAAAAATGGGTGTCATTTTCATATAATGTGATGACCTTCAGTCTAAATAACGCCCTTGCATTTTTTTCCAGGATTGTAATAGTAGCCTTCCGATAATTTATTCACAAATTTATAGAATTTATATGGATGATTGGACAGTGTAAAGTTTACTCAAAGAACATGTAGCGCTACTACGACATATGTTTGATAGGTGTAGGGAATTGCATATATATTTGAACCTCAAAAAGTGTATCTTCTATGTGACACATGGAAATTTGTTAGGCCACATAGTATGCCAAGAAGGAGTGTTGGTAGACCTAGCCAAAGTTGCGGTCATTTTGAACATGCCACCGCCTACGACTGCTAAACAATCTCACTCAATGTTGGGGAACACAAGGTACTATCACAAGTTTATCAGAAGGTATGCAAATATTACTACACCCCTGGAAAATATACTAAAGACGTCATAAATGTTCCAGTGGACACCAGAGTGTGATAAAGCATTTGACATCCTGAAGGAAAATCTCAACACATCACCTATTTTGTTATTTCCAAATTGGGAAAAGGAATTTCATGTACATGTGGATGCATCAGTTATTTCCCTGGGAGCCATCTTAGTGCAACCAAAAGATGGAACCATGGATCATACCATCTACATTGCTAGCAGGAAGCTGTCGCAAGCTGAAGGCAACTAGAAAATCATAGAAAGGTAGGGCTTAGCTATGATTTATGATCTACGGAAGTTTAGACATTACTTGTTAGTCTCTCATTTTAAATTTTTTACTGATCATTCTGCATTAAAATATCTAGTTAACAAGCCTATATTGGAAGGAAGAATTTGTCGATGGTTGTTACTGTTTCAAGAATTTTCATTTGAGGTGATCATAAAATCGAGAAGATGAAACATGGGTCCTAATCATCTATCCATATTGGAGTCAGGAGAAAGTGGTGGAGCAGTCGATGATCAACTCCTAGATGTAGACCTGTTCTGAGTTGAGGTCATACCAAACTACCTGGAAGACATAGTAGTTTTCTTGAGTACATGGGCCTACACATAAATGTACTCTACAACTCAAAAACTCTATATGGTGGTTTGAGCAGTGAACTATCAATTGAGCACAGGGAAATTGTATAAGTTAGGCCTAGATAGTATCCTCAGGAGGTTTGTTTTGGACCATGAAAGATAAGACATCCTTTGGGAGTGCCACATTGGAGYTGCGAGAGGCCAGKTCGAAGGAAAGGTCACTGCTCAAAATGTCCTCCAAGATGGATTATGGTGGGCCACACGCTTCAAAGATGCGAAGAAATATGCTAGATCTTATGACATCTGTGAGAGAGTAGGTAAGCCATCAAGACAAGATGAATTTCCTCTTCAACGAGTTTAAGAATTGCCAGCATTTGAGAAGTGGGCAGTTGATTTCATTGGACCAATTAACCCCATAGATAAGCACTCAAGGGAAAGGAATATTATTACCGCAACTAGTTACCTTACACGATGGGCTGAGGAAAAAAATATTCATGATTTCTCGGCCAATATTGTTGCCAGGTTTATTTTTGAAATAATTATCATTAGGTTTGGATGTCCTAGGAGTTTGACCAATGATCAGGGTGGTCATTTTATCAGTAGTACAATAGAAAAGCTTACGACGAATTTTATAATTGAACATCACAAAAGAATCCCCTACCATCCACAAGCCAATGGCACAATAGAGGCGTTTAATAAGATTCTAGAGAGAGGGTTGATATAGGTTTTTTGCGCAAACAGGGAAGATTGGGATGACAAAGTCCCAATAGTTTTATTGCCTTACATGACAACCACAAAGAAGCTCCACAAGTATACTCCATTTCATCTAGTCTATGGGAAATAGGTTGTGGTACCTATATAGTTCATTGCCTCTAGTCTATACATCACACATATTACACACATGTCAGAGGATGAATCAGTTGTGCAGAGGGTTATGGAGTTGCAAGAACTTGATGAGACCAGGTTTTTTAGTAGACTTTCATCAATTAATTGAGAAAGCCAGGTAGAAGGATTGGTATGATAGGAACATTAAGACTAAAACATTTTTGCAAGGAGATACAGTCTTACTTTATGACACTTGATACCAGAAACATCCAAGAAATATGCACATGCATTGGTTGGGATCATTTATAGTTGTGGAGATCCAACCCTCTGGAGAAGTCAAACTAGTGCAACTAGATGGTATACTTCGACCATGTTCGGTGAATGGCGCTCGTCTGAAAATATATATTTCTCATAACTACTATACATGCTCCTTTGGAGTGTGCATTGTTGTGTCGCGACATGTATTTTGTTTTCGATCTAAGTATTACTTTGGTGCAAAACTCCTTACTCAACCTTACAGGATTAGAAGAACCACGAGTCCATTAAAGACAATCATTGAATGTGACAGGGACCCCATTGTGGTTGGAGGGAGAGTGAATCCAAACACGATCCTAGTCCATGTGCCACATGCACCCGGTCCAGTAATAACATTTACGATTTCTATAATAACCCATCCAAAATATGTTAGACCATAAAGGCATGACACGTGAAGATTCCATCAGTATTCATGCCAAGATTCTAAACCGTTCAAATGGTAAGGTCTAAAGTCGGCCACGTCCCTGTCCAAATTTTTTAGTAAATTCCTTAATCACCTGATAGATTTACCCCATTAACAGTCATGTCAGACAACTCATCTTTTGATTGCGTCTATAGGATTAATGATGAGTGGCCTTAGAAGTTATTACATAAATTGCTAGCTAATCATGAGTATAAGGTTGTGTGAACTCGGTGTAAGATTTATTTTTTCCCAGAGATAACTTTGTGCCTTGAGATTTCCAAATTCTAGTAACTCCTATGCAATCCCTCGACCCTCAGTCATGACCTCGAATCCCAATTATCTTGTCGAAGTCTATTGATAGTCCAGAGTTACTATGATGAGAGCCACATGAATCAGGAGCTCAATCTCCAAAGATGCAATTCTGTATGAGCCATGTGATCTCGAGTCGGTATCATAGGTGATCTCAAGGGAAAGGTTGAACAGGTGACGCTCCTCAACCTGGTGTTGTTCCCACTAATGAAATTTAGTGTATTATGGGAATTGGCTCTAGATGCAATGGGAGGGATGTAGTTCATACCAAATCCAAAATTCATTAATTTTTTCCAACTCCAGCATCATGAATCTTAGATATTTAACAATGCTCAACACTACTAGTGAGGTTGCGCGGTGTACCAAGTTCCTCATCAGTTGGGTACATGACAAGTGCTTATGGATCGATAAAAAGAACTAAATAAATGTAGAGGATATCCATCAACTTAATCACTTATCGCTCGAAGGCGAGGATGTGTCAAAAGGGTTTCAAGGCCCTAGTAAGCATGGGAAGAAAAAGGGAGAGCCCAACCTATATGAAAAGTTCCATACACAAAGAGGGGGGCGCACCGCCAATATTGACCCCATTTTACTAGATATAGTCAGGCCCACTTTCTATGTAATTGATATCAAGGTCATGTGTTCATATTACAAAGGTGAATGCACATTATATGCCCTATCAATGGAAGATTTTTGCTCCAACAATGTTGTGTTCAATTGGTGCAGTTACCTTTTGGAAAAAATCCTAGTAGCATGCGAGGAGGAATAGGAGAAGGGCATAACATTCAAATACAGTTACTTGTTGGTTGAATTTTCCATGTGGAAGTGGAAATGACCCATAGGAAGACCATCATCACTGGAAGACAAGGGATTCCTGGAAAAGATGTTCGAACCTTGTCATTCAAGGTCGGACTCAGAAAACATAGAATTCAACAATGTTGCATTCTTGAAGTGGTAAAACATGTTGATAGATGCAACTCAAAGGTTTCACAACCTCAGTAATTTCTCAACCTCAACACATGGAACATCACATTCAACATGAACCATCACCACACTTTTGTTTAGCCAAGGCATGTCAAAACTGAATACTTTCACTCTCGGATGTTGTTGTTCTACCTAGATGAGGAGGCCTTTGGAAAGGAGGTCATGTCATGGCCAGGAGTGAATACCAACTCACATAATTCATGGATGCACTATATTTTACCCCCGGAGCTCCTAAAGAAAAGGGGACAGGAAGAAGCAGTCAAGCTAAACTCTGGTCCAACAGTAGTAGCAAAAAAGAAGAAGAAGGTTGAGATTCCATCGGACTCTAAGACGGAGTAGGATGAGATACCTCTAAAGCACAAGAAAATAACACTGCCAATGTTCTCGTAAATTCTAGACCAGGTTTTCCTCTCAGGTAAGGATGTCAATGAAATCCTTTTTGTTTCTTTCATAAGAGATGTCACACCCACAAAGCCTCGGATAAGGGTTTCCCCTGTTAATCCATTGAATCCATAACCAATATCATAAGATTTACCTCATACTAGAGCCTCCACCCGAGCTACACAGATGGTGATTCACATCACTGATGACCTCGAACTGGATACCAGTGCATCCACCACCATAATCAATGAACAACCCCCATTGCCACCATAACCCCCATCATCCCCACAACCCCAATCTCCACCACACGAAACAACCATCCAACCAAAAACCACTAAACTTGAGCCCATGCAGTTGGACCCCCATGAACTACCTGATCATGTACCAGAAATCACTGGTCTACCCCATGAATTCTCAAACCAATCCATTGTTCCATTTTTACCAACTCAGGACACACCTCTTTTAAGGGAGACTCAAAGTGTGTCAATGTCACAAGCCCCAAACCCTCAGTGTGCTCCCTCAACAATTAATTTTGAGAGTGCCATCCAACAAAGAAGAACCATAGACACCATGGTCCAAAAATAGGCGAAATTACCAGAGGTTAAAAAGGAACATGAATCAATGTAAAAAAAGAGTGCAACCTCGTTGCAAGAACAAGTGGAGATAGTACTCGAGAACCCACAATAGTTTTCATAGTTGGTGAAACTCTAATTGGAGAAAGCATAGATACTCCCATTCCTTCCAACAATGGTAAGGATGAGACTTGCAATAGCCTCTGCAAGGTCCATATATAGGGAAGGAAGAGGTGGAGACACCATCAGAGAATTCAATGACCAGTGGACTCCCATTGCAGGTCCGAGTACCCAGAGAGGCCACCACTTCTTCTATTGACCTTGATTAATGGCCATCAATGCATCTAATTGGGATGATCAAAGCTTCAAATTATCAATTGGAGAAAAGGCTACAAGAGGTTGAACGGGATGCATAATTTTCTAAGGAGGAAGCACTCCTCACCCAAGCACGTTTGACACAAGAATAATATGCAAAGATCCATATGGAGTCGAAAATGGAAAGTGTAGAAATTTTAATACAAATTATGTATTTCCTGGATTCTCCCGATCTAAAAATTATATGCCACTGTTAAATACATAATCTCTTCTACAAATATTCATGCGGAATTTAAAACATGATCGCCAATTGCAATATCAAGAAGAGAGATCAATCACACATAACACAGATGTTTTTACCAGGAAAGCATAAAGCTAAAAAACCCATTATCATATAATATGTATATATCATGGATCATGAAACAATCTCATACAAAACTCTAATCCAAGAGATCTCAATACAATAGACAATCGACTCACACTGGGATACAAAAATTGACAAATCCATGTGCCAATTTACTGCTTCCAGACAGTCTGCCTCCTCTGCGCAATCCATGCTAATAAAAACCCTACAAATGAATTCCCTTTTTCCTAGGATGCACATTCCTCATGGGCACATACACTGTGTGTGTGGTTTCATGAGTGCACTCCCTAATGTCACAACTGATAGTCAAATTGTCCCTTTCACCTGTTATCTCAACTGGGTCTCCACTGGATCTAACATGCATGTAGTTAACAGGGTAAATCTTCAGTTGCATGTGATATCACTGATTGTGAATTAATTAATAGTTAATTCACTAATCTCTCACTAGTGTAAGTTCAGTTACAACTAGTACAATTGATATTAACTCACTTAACTAAGTTAAACTACTTCACAACTCACATAACTATGGATACAACTCAGTTACAACTTCAAATCACTCAGTTACAACTAATTCGACTTGCATGTCCCACAAATCAACCTTTGAACTCAAATTTCCTATAGCTAACTGATTTTCCACTTCAGTTAACTATTTCAAAGTGCTCATTGAGAATAGACTAATATTTATTGTCCAACTATCATTAAGGGATAATAATAGTCGACATACATCTATCAATAGAATTCGCTCACCATCTATAAATAGACATCATCTATAAATAGAATTTTCTCATCATCTAAAAATAGACTTCCACCCAAAAATAGCCCGAGGCTCCATCCTAGTGTAGGTGAATAATTTTCACTGAGATCTTCTTGTTGAATCTCAACACTCCCTCTCAACAATAAAGGGATTATCCTTCACCCCGATCCTGTCTCTATGGTATTCAAATTTGCTCCTGGTGAATGCCTTCGTCAGAATGTCTACATCCTAATCTTCCGTAGGAATGTAGGGAAGCAACATGATCTTCCATTGCACACGATCTCTGATATGATAATACTGGATATCTATATTCTTATATCTATCATGAAACAAAAGATTAATCAAGAGTTTAATGCAACTCTGATTATCACAATGAATCACTCTCGGATCTAAATGAGAATTAAACAAACCAACCAAGATCTTCCTCATCCATATAGCCTCACATGCATCTTGACTTGTTGCCATGTATTCCGCTTCTGCTGAACTGAGTTCCATGGATCTCTACTTCCTGTTGTACCAAGAAACAACTATAGATACAATACTAAAGATACCCCCTGATGTGCTCTTTCTGTCCATTGGTCTGCCCACCCAATCTATATTTGTGAAGCCATGCAAATTCACCTCATCTATCTATATGTACCATAAGACATACTCAAATGTGCCCCTCGGGTATCTCAGGACATGATTTCCCACCTTCCAAAAGATCTTGGTAGGCTTAACAATCACTTGACTCAGCTGGTTAACCACATAGAAAATGTTTGGTCTCGTGTTCACTAGATACATTAGAAAACCCACTAACTATCGATAGATAGTAGCATCCACTACCTCTCCATAAGTAGCATCCTCTTTCCTCTAGTTTCCTGGAAGAGGAGTATCCATGGGTTTGCATCCCTCCATGTGAAACTTACCCAGTATCTCCCTTTCATACTTGCCTTGAGACACAAAAATTTCACCATCGCGTTTCCATATGTCCAATCCAATGAAATAATGAAGAAGGCCCAAATACTTCATCTCAAACTCCTTTGCAAGTTCCTCCTTGCATGGGTGTAACAACTGCTCATCATCGGTCAGTATTAAATCATAAACATAAAGAACTATGATTAAAATATTACCCTCCACTACAATTTGGTATAGATTTTCATCCACTTCACTTTTGGTGAAGCCCAGTCTAGTGAATTAGTTGTTTATCTGAGTGTACCAAGCACGAGGTTCTTGATTCAACCCACACAACACTCTCTTGAGTCTGCACACATGTGACTCCCTATCAAAGGTATCAAAACCTTCTGGATGCTCAATGTACACTTCTTCCTCAGTGATCCCATTGAGAAACAAAGTTTTTACATCCATTTGATGAATGTGCCAACCCATCTACGTTGAGAGTGCAAATATGTATCTTATGGAAGAGTACCTTGCGATAGGTGAAAAGGTCTCATAATAATCTATCCCCTCAATCTATGAGAAGACTCGGGCCACAAACCTGGCCTTGTATTTCTCTACACTCCCATCAACAACTTTCTTTACCTTGTAGATCCATCTCGAACCTACCACTGATTTGTTGACCGGTCTTGGGACAATTTCACATGCATTATTTTTGACAATGGATTCATACTCCTCCACCATAGCATCAACCCATGTGGGATCCTACACTGCTTCCTAAAAGGAAGATGGTTCAGTCACAATACATTTTCTCATGAGAGCCATGTATCTAGTAAATAAATCATGAGACTGTCTCTATATGCACTATGAAATAGGGGCTCCTACATTCTGTGCAACATCTAGTCTCAATCTATCAGCTTTCGTGGTGTGATTTCTACCATTTATGATGGATGGCTCTTCTTGAGTGGTTTCCTCCACTCCATGAACCTCCTCATGTGGTTGATCCACATCTTGAGACTCATCTTTGGGAACCAACAGTTCCTCCTCTACATGCAACTCTAGCTCCTTCTCAAGTGACAACCGCATTGTTTTCCCCTCATCGAATTTTATATCCCATCACATAACAATCATATTACTATTAGGAAAATACAAACGATAATTATGGGGTGTTTTTGTGTACCCCACATATCTCCCAACTTTAGTAGTCGGTTATGTTATCACTCCAAGAAACTCTCCTAGGCTGTAAGTCGGAGATGTCTGGTAACTCACTATTTTTGGGAACTATTTTCTTAATAATTGATGTAGTTTTTTGGATCAAGATGAATATCTAGGGACTGGATTGTGTCTTTAATACTGTCTAGAAATATCAAATATCACAAGGCCTTCTAGGAATGCAATCAGACAAGGGTTGATTAAATAGAACAGAAGATAGTTATTGAACCAGATTATACTCATATAAAATAATAAGAACAATGGGTTTAAAAACTAAGGCAATAAATTATGATTCGTAACTTAATCAATCAATTAGTGATATGACAGTCACATGTAGATTGAATGAGCGCCAATAAAGAAATCATTCACTCATAAGATATCAGAGAACAAAAAAGAAAAAGTCTGACAACACAGATGAAGGAAGCTTGCAATGTTTCATATATTAAGAATAAGTCTCATTTACAGAAGCAGGGTATAGAACCCAACATCGAACCCTTGGTTCATCTCCTATCCTAAGCTTTATAGCTTTACAAAGTAGTTTTGAGATCCTGAAAACATGGATCAAATAAACTAAAAATAGTAAATCAAAATATGATTGCAAAAGATGTGGGATGATCCCCAAAAGTGAGGTCAATCCCAGATTTTCTGGTCCTTCTCTCTTGTTGATTGTTGGTGTAGTGAAGAATAGCCTTCCAAGGCTGAGTGATGACTCTTCCAAGAGATAGAATTCGAATTTGCTGATATGTGCAAAAAATCCAACTTGTTTCCACCAAAATAGGTGCCAAAACCAACTTGGCCACCTTTTCTAATCCATATATACAAAAAATGAATCTTGAAACTGAATACATAATTCATCATCTATCCATCATGAGTGTTTACAAAATATTTGGATCAGCAAAACCTCGATCTGTGCAAAATTTATCTTTCTCTGTCTAGTTACAGGTTTCAGTGGTTAACGATATTCAGATTTAAGCACCTTATCTACTGAAAGAACCCATTTTCGGTGCTTAATGAGCACTCACAGGCTTGCCTAAACCACCGAAAGGTGAAACACTTTCAGAAATCAAAATTTCAAAATTTCAATTAACTATATTACTGCAAACGACTTCACAGCTTCTTGGAAGAGTCCCCCTTCTCTCTGACTGGACTTGTAACTTCATCATGATGTATTTCAACTTGTATTTGTCCCTCCATGGAGCTGGAAATTTTGGCAAGGGTTTCCAAACCTACATGATCCTATGCTGGAGGTCGGTAGACTATTGTTATGGTTGAGTATGGCTATGTATAGGCTTCAACCTATAAATATTCTTAAGCACACCTTCGTTTTGCAAATTCCAATCGATCTGGATCAACTTTCCTAAATCCCTTCACAATATGCATCTATCCCAAGACGTAAATCTTAAGTATTTGATTCTGATGCCAACTGACCAATCTGTTCTATGAGATGATCCAATTTTTGGTTTTTACTCCACCAATTTCCATTTTCAGATGGTTTCTCATCCCGATCTTTTGGTAAGATTTTATGGTGCCATAGATTCAGCCTCCTCTGTCCCTCATGCTGAGGTTAGACTCTCTGAAAGAATTTGTTCCCAAAATACATCATTGATTTCAGCTATATATACTCGCCATCCAAAATAATATCTCCATTGCCTTCTGAAGAAAACCTATCTCTGTCAATGGATAATCTCATTTCCATAGCAATTGGTTCATAGTTGGCATCCTGGCTATGTATTTTAGGCTGCAAATAATCTTCACTTGGAAAAGTGCCATTGTGATTAACTATCATTATCCCTTGCATTTCAGGCAATTGAAACTGAGAAGTAAGAAGTTTTGTGTTTGTGACTATAGATTCTGCCCAATTTGAAACTGAATACATATCTGCAAATGAAATTCATTAGACAACTATACAACCATAGCCAAAGTTTGACTTCCATTCTTGTTCCTTGTGATTCCCTTTACATGCGATCCCATGCCTACATAAATTTCATCAAACAGTGCATGGACAGATCCCATATTTCATGAAAATCAAGGTATTGCAATCTTTGCATATGGCGAGGTTTCATTAGATAAAATCAAAGAGATTGATATCGGTTTGGTGCTGGGATTTGAATACTTGAAATCTAGATTCGATTCGTGAGTTGACCTGGATTTGGCGTGATAATTGTTCTTGTAATTCCACATTTCGAGCAACCTCTTCGACACCTGATTTTATCTCTCAGGCACTTGGCATTTACTCTGCGTCTTATTTTATCTCTCAGGCACTTGGCATTTACTATGTGTCTGCGTTTTTTATGACTGGGAATGCATCAGGTGTTTAAGCAGAAATGAAAACCTCGATCTATGGAAATAAATCGGTCTTGCTGATATAAAACGACCTTCCACTTTTAGAGATATCCATTAACACATGTTACACATGTAAAGGACACGATATCCAAATAGATACCATGCAATCTGAAAAACCAAACTCGACGCTTGCATCTGTCAAATTTTTCTCCACAAGATCCAATCTAAATATAGCATGAAGCAGGGTATATGTTTCTATAAATTGGTAACTCAGGACTAACACTATCCCCAAAATTCTACCTCCGTGGAGATGATCCATTTTTTCTTTTTTACTCCACCAATTTCCATTTTCATATGGTTTCTCATCCTGATCTTTTGGTAAGAATTTCTGGCGCCAATAATTCAGCCTCCTCTGTCCCTCATGTTGAGGTTAGACTCTCTAAAAGAATTTGTTTCCAAAATACATCATTGATTTCATCTATATATACTCGCCATCCAAAATAATATATCCATTGCCTTCTGAAGAAAACCTATCTCTGCCAATGGATAATCTCATTTCCATAGCAATTGGTTCATAGTTGGCATCCTGGCCATGTATTTTAGGCTGCAAATAATATTCACTTGGAAAACTGCCATTGTGATTAACTATCATTATACCTTGTATTTCAGGAAATTGAAACTGAGAAGTAAGAAGTTTTTTGTTTGTGACTATAGATTTTTCCCAATTTGAAATTGAATACATATTTGCAAATGAAATTCATTAGACAATTGTACAACCATAGCCAAAGTTTGACTTCCATTCTTGTTCCTTGTGATTCCATTTACATGCGATCCCATGCCTGCATAAATTTTATCAAACGGTGCATGGACAGATCCCGTATTTCATGAAATCAAGATATTGCAATCTTTTCATATGGCGAGGTTTCATTAGATAAAATCAAAGAGATTGATATCGGTTTGGTGCTGGGATTTGATTACTTGAAATCTAGATTCGATTCATGAGTTGACCTGGATTTGGCGTGATAATTGTTCTTGTAATTCCACATTTCGAGCAACCTCTTCAACACTTGATCTATCTCTCAGGCACTTGGCATTCACTCTTTGTTTGCATTTTTATGAATGGGGAAGCATCAGGCGTTTAAGAAGAAATGAAAAACCTCGATCTATTGAAATAAATCGGTCTTGCTGATATAAAACGACCTTCCATTTTATAGAGACAACGCTCAACACCTGTTACACATGAAAATGACACGATATCCAAATAGATACCATGCAATCTGAAAAACCAAACTCGACGCTTGCATCTGTCAAATTTTTTCTCCGCAAGATCCAATCTAAATATAGCATGAAGCAGGGCATATGTTTCATAAGTTGGCATTGTGTGACTAACACCATCCCCAAAATTTATCACAATACCCATTGCACGACCACTTGCATACAAAAACGGGACAGCCAGAATGGAAAAATACATAATAGGCACATTAAAAGTTTCAAACATGATCTAAGTCATCTTCTCTCTGTTCGCCTTGAGATTCTTTCCAAAAGTCTTAGTCAATATTTTGGATATTGCAGGAATACGAGAACCCGAGCCAACAACTTCAACCACATGAATTTTATCTACAGTAACTCCTGCTTCAATCAAAACCTGCTCACAGGGCCCTTTGACACGCTCGAGCATTGGTGGTGCAAGTTGTTCAAATTCATCTCGTTTGATAAAACCTCTAACATCTTTCTCATCCATTAAACAATCAATCGACCTGAGGATTTAATGTAGTAGCGTGGCATGTGAATTAATTTGGTATATCGCATGGAATATGGGCTTAGCTTTGGACATTTGGACACTATAGTGTTGAAGTGTTTTGGCTTAACGCTAACCTATGTATGGCTTGTGATGATGACTGCTAAGAACCAAACATCAATATAGTATAGAAACCTCGTGAAAAGTACTCAACGCTTTGGAAAAAGAGATACACTCTCAGATAATAAGCTCTTCAGGGGGAACCTCCCTACCCCACTTAAATGTTCAAGTCCAAGATGATTCAAATGAGTCGTCCTTGGTATATATAGGAGACTTAGAGGTTTAATGGCCTAAAGCCGGCCATAAATAAAATAACATTACTAAATCTAAATTACAACCAATGGCCTAAAGTCGGCTATAAATAAAAATAACACATTTAATCTAATATGCCCCAATTATGTCAGAAAATTGATCCACATTAGGGCTTAACATGCCCCTCTCCCCTTGAGACAGTGTTGTCCGCAACGCTTTGAGTAACTCGATGCTTCAGATAAAAGACTCATCTTCCCAAGTGGAATCCTCAAATTGATAAGCTTCCATTTAATGAGATAATTAAATGGATCTATTCCTAGCTTGGTAGGAATTCTTGTGTCAAGATGGCTTGTGCTCCACATTATTTTTCCTTCCGCCAAGTTCTCGCACATAGTTTGAACCTGGGATCTTGTCGCCTATAACCTTCTTTAAGCATGAAACATGGAAAACTGGTGTACTTGAAGATGCAAAATCCAATTTGTATGCCATAGTACCAATCTTTAAATCTAAGGGCCATAGTAGTTTGTGATAATGCCATCCTTCTGGGTTTGCTTGAGGGACATCTGTTTGTATTGGTTGTAGTCTTAAAAAATACCCAAATCCCCTACTAAACTTTCACTAATAATTATCCGCTTTGTTGTTTCATGCATTTTGTTCCATGGTCAGGTTGTCCTTTAAGATTTGGAGAATTTTTAGTTGACTGGCTGTGATCTTCCAACGCTTGAACCTTAGATTTTTCTTTTAGGATGGAAGGGAGGGTAACCATAAAGCGCTATAAATGGTATTATTTTTATTGCAAAGGTGAAAGGAAGTAAGTACCACCATTCCGCCAAGGGTAACCATTTGAACCATTGTGTTTTGCTTTCTATCGGAGACAAAACAACTAAGGTAGCCTTCCCGCATTTGTTCACTATCTCAGCTTTTCCACTGTGATCTGAGGGATGATAGGATGAGCTATGAGCCAATTGAGTACCCAACAAGAAAATAATTCTATCCAAAATGTCCAAAGGAATATGGACTTCGCGCAATAATCTTTATCGCCATGTAGCTTTTGAACCTGGTTTCCATGAATGCAAAGGGCAACCGTATCTAGCTTGAAGGATGAGAGTACAAAAAGTGTGCATACTATCGGCCTATCAACAATCACCATGATGACACTCTCTTTCCTTCAGACTTTAGTAACTCTGTGATGAAATCCATTTGAAACCTCCTCCCCAGCCAATGGGACTTGGGATGTTTAATGGTTGTAAAAGACCCGGTCTTAATTGTTTCCACCTTATTTTGTTGGCAAACCACACATTCTTCCACACAAACCTTTGAACATTAGTTTTAAGGGCCATCCCAAAAAAATCCTTCTTGACTCTATGGTAGGTTTTCAAAATCCCGAGCTCCCTCCCACCTGAGAGGTGTGCAATTCCACAGTACCTTTTGTTTGCTGGGAGTTCTTACATAAATATAAGCTGACATCTTTGTACCATAGTGAATCATTTTTCCAAGGTAAATGTATCTCGATGCACTGGAACTCTGCAACCTTTGAATGAGAGTCCACTTTTTCATTATTTTTCCATTCATCCCTGCTTCTCTATTATCCAATCGGTTGGATGATCGAGATAGCACAAAGAAAGGCCCTTCAACATCTTCATCCTTTCTTGAGAGTGCATCTGCTACAACATTTTTC
This sequence comes from Picea sitchensis, assembly GCA_010110895.2. Classification (NCBI taxonomy): domain Eukaryota; kingdom Viridiplantae; phylum Streptophyta; class Pinopsida; order Pinales; family Pinaceae; genus Picea; species Picea sitchensis. The sequence continues at coordinate 37,720 of SNQJ01S0055464.1, forward strand.
TTCCTTTTTTTTTTTTTTTTTTTTTTTTTTTTTTTTTTTTTTTTTTTTTTTTTTTTTTTTTCTTCTGAAGATTGTCTTTGTTATAAGAAGTATTTATGACTATCAAGGACTGCTTTTGACCTTGAAGTGCCTACCAATTAGGTAAGGACGCCATTTTTTCAATGCATGTGTATTGCTTGCCTACTTCTCATAAATGGGTTTGTGTAAGTCCCTTCTTGAGTGGTCAACTCAAAAGCTAGGGGCCTTCCTTCTGTCATTAGGAAAACACCAATTCCAATTCCCGAGGAGTAATCACACTCCACAATAAAAAGGTTTTTGTGAAGTCCTGAGTGGTCAAGACAGGAGCCGCATACACTCACCTTTAAGTTGTTCAAAAGCTTTAGTTGCCTCTCGAGTCCATGAAAATGCATCCTTCTTAGTTAGTGCCGGCAAGGTGTTGCTATTCTTCCATAGTTCCAACAAACTTGCAGTAGTAACCAATCAAACCCAAAAATCCTCCTCTCTAAGATTTTTTTAATGTTTTGGGAATCGGCCCACCCATCATGGCTCTAATCTTGTTAGGGTCTACCTTGACACCTTCATGATACACAGGACCCAAATACTCTACCTCTTTTACTCCAAAGAAACATTTGGATGGTTTAGCATAGTTGTTGCTCCTCTTTAGTAGTTGTAGAACCTTGTCAAACATAAGCTGTACATGATCTTCCCAAGATTTGTTGTATATTTGTATGTCATTAAAAAAATACTAACACAATTTTGGAAGGAAGGGCTTGAAATGGAATCTATCAACCCTGAATGTGGAAGGTGCATTTGGCACAAACGTATGACCAAAAACGTTCACTGGCTCCTCATGGAGTTCAAATGTTGTTTTGGATATCTTCTTCCTTCATTCTCGACTGATGATACCTCGAACGAAGATCCAACTTTTGGAAATAGATTACTCCATGTAGTTCATCTAATACCCATCAATCACGGAATCTGAACTATCATTAATAGTGATCTTGTTGATTTCTCTATAATCTGGACATATACACCATGAGTTATCTTTCTGAATACCATTACCACTAGTAGTAAGAACTTCATAAATCTAATAATGCCATTCTCTAACGTTTCTTCAACCATGGGCTCAATTTCACTCTTTTGGGCATAAGGGTATCTATATGGCTCATGGGAGGAAACACTCCAGAATTAGGTGAATTTCGTGATCAGGATTTTGAGTGGGTGGGAGACCTTGGGAATATCTTCAAATACTTTGGAATGCTTATCACTGATCCTTTGAGATCTTGAGGAATAGATGTCTTAGATGTCGAACATCTAGTAGCATAGTTGTGCAATAAATTTTGATGCCCCTTTTCAATAATTTTGTTTCATGCCAAGTAGAGCTACCACCTTATCTGGGCTTCCCTGATACCTTCCTAACCTAATTTTCTTCCAATAAATATTTCCATGAAAAGTTCTTGAAAATTAAAGCCATTGTTCCCAATGATTAAATCCATTGATTCCTAGTAACATCCTGCATCCACCCATGGGTATAGTAATATTGACTATTCATTACATATTCCCATAGTAAGATTGATCTTATTGCATTTTCCTGAAAGTAAATTGATAGTTCCTCCATCTCTAATCATTACTTGAAACTCGGGCGCTTGGATATACAAAGCAATTGAGATCTTTGGCTAATTTATGTTGGAATGAAATTATGAGTACCAGAATCATTTAGGATTATTACCTTTTTCTTTTGATGTATCCCTAGGATCTTGAGGGTTTGAGGAGTGTTAATTCCAGCCCAATGCATTGCATGATATCGTGGGAGTCAAACTCTTCTAATTTAAATGGCTTCTACTGCCATCTTGAGATGGTTCTTGTTCTTGTTCCTCTTTCTTCCTCTTCACAATCTTAATAATTCTCTCACCACACTTATGTCCCTTTTACCTGTACTTCATGGTCACAATTAAAGCATAAACCTTGGCTTTTCTTTCCTCCAATTGTTGAGGTGTCAACCTTGTAGGTTGAGGTGTTTTAGGAGAAGGAGTATTGTTCTCTATAGATGTTAGGGATAGGTCCTTCTAGTAGCCATAGCCGATTTTTACTTTCAACATTTCTGCCACCTTAAATGCATTGTCTAATGATTTGGGTTCCCAAAGGCTAACCTTCATGTTGAATGTTATCCTAAAGTTCCTATGAACACATCAAACAAGTGCTCATCCGAATATCGGTTACCTTAAATGCATTCTCCAATCTTTGGAAGTTCTCAATGTGCTCTGCAATCCAAACCCTTTGCTTGAGATTTAACAATTGGCTAAAGAAGGTATTGTCTCTTGTATCCTCATAGTGATATCATTTCTTCCGTGAACATTGGTCCAAGTGACGAGTGATTTGGCAGAACAAAGCCATCGATACCAAACAAAATTGATTAGGTTCTAAATATAAAGAAGTAATTGATACCTTTTGTGTATGTGTATGCATTATGGAGATCAAAGAATTGCTCCATCCTATGGCATCCATGTGGACCGGGTGCTTGCCATCAAACTCTCATGTCAATCTTTTGTAGGAACATGGTTGGTCTTCAAACCAAAGTTGAGTTTCTCCATTCTTGATTCACCTTTCCTAGTCCACATCATGAATTTCATGGGATGCATTTTCACTTTCAGTGTCTTCTCTATACGTAAATTTCAATACTTTCATGATCTCCTCTTTAAACCATCTATCTTAGTATCCAACTTAGCTTCCATTGAATCCATCTTACTCATGCAACTTAGCTTCCATTGAATCCATCAACCTAGCTTCCATTGAATCCATCTTATTTTGTAGTTCATTTTATGTCCCTATGCATTTATTCATTTTCATCAAGAGTCCAAGTAGGATTTTCCGGAGGCTTTATTTGGTGTAGAAGTTCCCTTTGGGGTGGCATGTTGGCTCTAGAAAGTACTCACTTTTGAACCTTGGATTTGAGGTGGTTCAGGACAATATTTCTTCTATTGTATCTCCCAAGTTTCAGCCCTTCCTCGGTATGAAACTTTCCTTTATATGTACTGATATGTCTTCCTGTGCAATGCCATAGGCCGGATCAAAATTGGATGTGCCAAGTGGAATTTACGTGTAACTTCCCAATAAACCAGTTTCCATTTTGGTCTTTCCAAGATCTCACTTTATAGTAGTATGCCCCTCAAAATAATTGATATAAAAATTCTTAGAAACTCACACCTAAAATAATACGCATCGCCCACGATCCAATGCAACCAAATTGAGTGAGATTGGTTGAATTGGATACTCTAGGAAGAATTTATGATTGTTTTGCCTCTGAACATCTTTCTTGAGACTAGTCAGGACTAGTCAGATAATTCTATCTTACATGTGGTGGTACAAATTTAAGATGAAAATGTAGTTGAACTTTTAACAATACACAGCTACAATTCTAATTTCTATAAATTTCCCGAGTTCGTATTCCAAACGCTACGTAAAGGTTTATAGCTAAATTCCACAATGACTCATTTCAGGATGATTCGGATAACCTAATCTTGTACAAGTTGTATCTAGGAGTATAAGGCCTCGAGATGAATTTTTAACCCAACGTATCTTTATCCATATACTAAATAACACCTCCAATCCTACTGCCCCAAAACGCTAGAAAAAAAGTTATAGTGAAATTCCACTATGTCTCAGATGTAGCAATGAAACCCCAAGACCTTGAGCTCCCATACCATATGTTAAACCAAACATCAATATAGCATAGAAAAACCCTCGTGAAAAGCAATCAACGCCTTGAAAAGAGATAATTTCGTATAATAAGCCTCTTCGAGGGCAACCCTTTTACCCCCACTAAAATGTTCAAGTCCAAGATGATTCAAAATGAAATGTATCCCTGGTATATAGGAGACTAGGGAGGTTTAATGGCCTAAAGCCAACATAAACAAATAACATTACTAACTAAATTACAACCAATGGTCTAAAGTTGACATAAATAAAATAACAATACTAATCTATGCCCCAATTCATGGGTAATGAGCCAATATTGTTTTCTTAACAACGACGTGCATTTGAAATAATATGGACTCGGTTTATCCGTTTGTTAATGGATATGAATTGACACATGGACATGACCTGAATGGTGGCTTTGACTTAGTTAGCAAAAAGCTTAATGTATTTACCTGTCATAAGCGTCGGCTTGTAGCTTATTATGAGAATTGGGCATGTGTATTACTTGTGAGTTAGCTAAGACTCATGGATATAGGACTTGGTTCTGGTCCATTGGTAATTAAGGCATATGTACTGATACATAATAATAGGCTCGACATCTGGCTCGTGCGAAATCACGAGGGTTTTTAAAATTGAACATGGAAATGATTTCGATGGTTATGGGCCTATTTCTAGAGGCCTCTTATCCACCGGAAAGGTCGACTTTTGGTGGTTAACAATTCATTTGATAGACCCCTTTAACCACCATAACCTATGATTTCAAAATTCGAAAGCCAAGACTAGAAGTGATGATTCTTCGACTTTAGACTTCAATAATAGACCATCTAATGTACTCTAAAAAAATTTAGAAACAAATTGTTTTTGACTCATTCCTATCACCTAAAATTTGAAAATTTAGCAGTGTAATTTTAGGAGAGATAAATATCCGATCCTACTCGGGATGGAATCCTCCCAAAGGAGGTTCCAATAAAAAAGTAGTTCTAGTCACCCATGTGTTGGGCTATGGAGTCATGTGGTCTCAGGTGATCGTAGCTCTCTTCTTATTCAACCAAAATATGAAAACAATATTTTCATAGCTTTGAAATTGCAGTTCCACTGGGCATGGAAGTCATCCGCTACCTTTGGCATGTGGAGTCATTTAACTCCGTAAGTAACCGTTTCTTCAACAAACCCAGAACAAAAGTTGTAGCCCCCGCCTTCAACTGATGTTTATTTAAGAAAAACCGAAACACCCACGTGCCTGTATATGAAGAGCTTCTATTCTTCAACCTACTCCTACACTAACCAATTGTAATGCCTCTTATCAAGTGAAATCATGCTTCCAATGAAGCCATGTCGGAAAGTGGATTTACTAAAACTATTCTTGATCTTAACCCAAAGAATTATGGAAGCCATATCATGCAGAAATATAGTCGACAACAGAAACAAAATTGTCCCTCATCTGACAAAAAATGTTTGGATATTGGCATGCTCCTAGATTCCAAAAGTTTGTATTAGGGTCATAAAATCAGTGAAAGAATACCTCTTTGATTTGTTGATCCAACTCGTTGTATTTAACCTACTGATTGCTTTTACTTATCTCTACCGCCGAATGTAAACCCGCTTGATCTTTTGTTGATAGAAAAAATACGTACTAATTTCTGACTCAACCTTTCTCAAAGCCATCATCTTCCTTTTATACCGCCATAAAAATTCCCGATGTTCCAGTCAAGATGAGATAGTCTTTGGTAAATATAGAAAACCCTAAGTCGCCTCTTCATCATCCCTTCTTCACATGTGTACGTGAATCAAAAGATCGAATTTATCCTACTATCTATTGTGTTTGAGATCTGCCTTCCACTCCATAATGCCGCCCTTTATCAACATATTCTCCGTAGTTTTGAAAAGGAAATAACTGGATCTTTATGACGACATCTTCATCATCTCCTTTGAAAAGTAGGACTAGATGAAATTTTAGTAGTCAACAATCTTTCCCAATTCTTAAAGTCTTCTTCCTCATCGCAATACTTATCAAATATGGGAACATCAAGAACAATTTATAATGATAGAGATGAAGATTCAAGCATAGAGTCATCAACAATAGGATCTTGAAATAGATTTGAAAAATTATCACCTTTTACCTCATCATATCATCCTTCGCATCTAACATTGACATGTGAGATACATAAGGAGAAATATAATCCCTCTCTTGTTGTCTCTTTCTCTTGAAGATTTGATGTTTTTTGAGAGTCTTGTTCTTCATAATCACTACCATTTCCCTTGAACTATGAATCTGAAAGATGTAGGCTGCCCTCAACATCTACCGTGGCTCCAATACTTTCAATTGCTAATCATTAATCAAGCCATCATCTTTCAAGTCTTCAATGAGACAATTGATCTTGATGACACTTAAGAAAATAGGATGTATTGGTACAACATCAAAGTATCTATACTCATACACATCCCAGGATCATCAATATCTTGGTTGCACATAAACATCTCCTCACTGATGTAGTATATTTCACATAACTATCTGGTTTCTTATTAAACAAATTGAAATCATGACAAAGATTTAGGATAAAGAAGGTCACCTGAATGGTATCTACAAAATAGATGAAAGGCAGCATGAAAAATCAGCCAAAGAGTAGACACTTGAAAAGCAAGAGACCGATACCAATCACGAGCAATTCTATCTAATGAAAGACTAAAAATTCAGATCTGAACATCCTCATGCAAAACTTGCAACCGATGCATGTACTCATGAAAATCTAGCAAATGTTCTACTGGCACTTCCCACTCTTCTTCTCGAAATTTGGGAAGACTATTCTCCCATTCATCTTTAGTAGGTACTCGATTTGGGAAACCAACAATTTTTCAAAAATCACAGAATGGTATAAATTTTTGTGAAAGCATTATCCGGTTCATATCCCCAAAGTGGAGTCACCAACCGATTCAAATGGAGTCGCACTGACTCCGTCCTTCATGGAATCACGATAGATGATTACAACCAGCGACTGCTCCATAGGCTTTCGTCTATCATCAAAGTCGGAACTATACATCTCCCTAAGGAAGTCGAGGATTCAATCTCCTCTCCTCAAGTAAATCCATCACTAATTTGTTATCACTCCGTAAAACCTCTCCTAGGGTCGTAGTTTTGAGATGCCCTGTAACTCACTATTTTGGGAACTATTTTCTCTTTAATAATTGATGTAGTTTTGATCAAGCATTTAGTTATCTAGGGACTGACCGTGGTCTTTGAGATCAGTTTAGAGATATAAAATCTCATAAGGCCTTCTAATAATGTAGTCAGATAAGGTTTGATTAAAAGGTAGATAAGATAGTTATTGAACCAGACTATACTCATATAAAATAAGCACAATGGGTTCAATAACTGTTAATAACTTATGATCTTCAACTTAGTCGATCAATTAGTGAGATGAAAGTCACATGTAGATTGAATAAGAATCAATAAAGAAATCATTCACTCATATTATAATGTGAGAAACGTAAAAGAAAAAATTTAAATAAATACGATGAAGGAAGTTTGCAATGTTTCATATATTGCAAGCTCATTTATTGTAAGGTGGTATAGAACTCCATAATCGAACCCTTGGTTCATCTCCTATCCTAAGATTTATAGCATTAAAAAAAAGTTCTGAGATCCTAAAAAACATGGATCAAATAAACTAAAAATAGTAAATCAAAATATGATTGCAAAAGATGTGGGATGATCCCCTAAAAGTGAGGTCAATCCAAAATTTTTTGTCCTTCTGTTGATTGTTGGTGTAGTGAAGAATAGCCTTCCAAGGATGATTGATGACTCTTCCAAGAGATAGAATTCAAATTTCTTGATATAAAAAATCCAACTTGCTTCAATTCAAAATAGGTGTCAAAACCAACTTAGCCACCTTTTCAAATCCTTATAAACCAAAAATGAATCTTGAAACTGAACACATAATTCATCATCTATCCATAATGAGTGTTTATGCACATTTGGATCAGCAAACCCTGATTTGTGAAAATTTTATCTTCCTCCCTGCCCAGTTGGCTGCTCTGGTTAACGAATATTCAGATTTAAGACTCCATTCATCGAAGAACCCTTCGTGGTTAATGAGAACTCACAGCCTCTACTAAACCACCAAAGGTGAAACACTTTCAGAAAACAAAATTTCAAAATTAATTACTCCAGACACGCAAAACCACTTCACACCTCTTGAAGAGTCCCTTCCTCTCCGACCGGACTTGTAACTTCATCATGATGTATTTCAACTCAGATTCCCTCCACATGGAGCTGGAAATTCTTGGCAAGTGGCTTCAAACCCGTACGATCCCCGTATCGGCGGCCCAGACCATTGTCATGGTTGAGTATGGCTGTATAGGTTTTACCAAATATCTTTTAAGCAATAACCTCTGCTTTGCAAATCTAACCCATCCTGATCAACTTTCCTAAATACTTTTACAATATGCATCTATCCCAAGACGTAAATCTTAAGGATTTGATTCTGATGCCAACTAACCAATCTATTCTGTGAGATGATCCATTTTTTGGTTTTTTACTCCACCACTTCATTTTCGTATGGTTTCTCATCCCACCTTTTGGTAAAGATTTTTATGCTAGATTCAGCCTCCTCCGCCCCTCATGTCAGGTTAGGACTCTCCTCGAAAGAATTTGTTCCCAAAATGGGTACTATTGATTTCTAGCTATATATACCGCCATCCAAAATAATATCTCCATTGCCTTCTAAATAAAACCTATCTCTATCAATGGATAATCTCATTTCCATAGCAATTGGTTCATAGTTGGAATCCTGGCTACGTATTTTAGGCTGCAAATAATCTTCACTTGGAAAATTTCCATTGTGATTAACTATCATTATACCTTGTATTTCAGGCAATTGAAACTGCGAAGTAAGAAGTTTTGTGTTTGTGACTATAGATTCTACCCAATTTGAAATTGAATACATATCTGCAAATGAAATTCATTAGACAACTATACAACCATAGCCAAAGTTTGACTTCCATTCTTGTTCCTTGTGATTCCCTTTACATGCGATCCCATGCCTACATAAATTTCATCAAACGGTGCATGGACAGATCCCGTATTTCATGAAAATCAAGATATTGCAATCTTTGCATATGGCGAGGTTTCATTAGATAAAACCAAAGAGATTGATATCGGTTTGGTGCTGGGATTTGAATACTTGAAATCTATATTCGATTTGTGAGTTGACCTGGATTTGGCAAGATAATTTCTCTTGTAATTTCCATTTCGAAAGTAACCTCTTCGGTTCGGGATTTTATTCCCCTCGTGCACTTGCATTTACTCAAGGCTGCTTTTAAGGATCGAAAAGTATGTGTCGCTTAAGCGTAATGAAAAACCTCGATCTATTGAAATAAATCGATCTTGCTGATATAAAATGACCTTCCATTTTTAGAAACATCCCTTAATACCTGTTACACATGTAACGGACACGATATCCAAATAGATACCATGCAATCTGAAAAACCAAACTCAACGCTACCCCACAAATTTTACCTGCAAGATCCACCTAAATATAGTACGAAGTGTGGCATATGTTAGATAAATTGCACCGTATCACTAACACCATCCCGTAATTGATCATGTCATCTATCGCATCTACTCACTTGCATACAAAGAGGACTTCCGAATGGAAAAATACATAATGTACATGTAAAGTTTCAAACATGATCCTCAGCCATCTTCTCTCTGTTCGCTTTGGTTTCTTTCCAAAAGTCTCTGTCAATATTTTTGGATATTGCAGGAATACGATAACCTGAGCCAACAACTTCAACCGCATGAATCTTATATACATTAGCTCCTGCTTCAATCAAAACCTGCTCACAGGGCCCTTTGACACGCTCGAGCATTGGTGGTGCAAGATGTTCAAATTCATCTCGTTTGATAAACCCTCTAACATCTTTCTCAACCATTAAACACTCAATCAATCTCGAGGATTTGATGTAGTTGTGTGGCATGTGAATTAATTTGGTATATCACATGGCATATGGGCTCAACTTTGGACATTTGGACACTGTAGTGTTGAAGTGTTTGGGCTTAACGCTAACCTATGTATGGCTTGTGATGATGACAGGTATTTGAAAGATGGACTCAGTTTATCCGTTGGTTAATGGATATGAATTGACACATGGACGTGACCTGGATGGTGGCTTTGACTTAGTTAGCACAAAGCTTAATGTATTTACTTGTCATAAGCGTTGGCTTGTAGTTTATTATGAGAATTGGGCATGTGTATTACTTGTGAGTTAGCTAAGACTCGTGGATATAGGATTTGGTTTTGGGACGTTGGTAAATTAAGGCATATACGCTTTGATACATAATCTTAGGTTTGACATCTGCTCGCATGAAAAGCATGGGGTTTTTTAAAATTGAATGTGGAAATGCTTTCGATGGTTATGGGCCTTTTGCTAGATGCCTCCTATCCACCGGAAAGGTTGACTTTTGGTGGTTAACAAGTCATTTGATAGACCCTTTAACCACTGTAACCTATGATTTCAAAATTCGAAAGCCAAGACTAGAAGTGATGATTCTTCGACTTTAGTCTTCAACAATAGACCATATAATGTACTCTAAAAAATTTAGAAACAAATTGTTTTGACTCATTCCTATCACCTAAAATTTGAAAACTTAGCAGTGTAATTTTAGGAGATAACAGGTTCCATCTTCTTCCTGGCATCCTTGGTCACATAACAATATTAAAATGAGAAACATCAGGTTTCTTACAAATGAAATATTCTTCAGGTGTACTCATGCCAAGTACTTTATGAGGAAAATGGTTTTTCACATAAACCGCAGTGTTGCATGCTTCCACCCACAAATGCATTGGTAGGCCCTGATCATGCAACATCGCTCATGTTGCACCCACGATTGTTCTATTATTCCTCTCTGCAACCCCATTTTGTTGTGGGTTATGAGGCACTATGAGTTCTCTTTGAATTCCTTCTTTGCTACAGAAGTCTTTGAGTTTGTTAGAGATGTATTCTCCACCATTATCGCTCCTAAGAGCCTTCACTTGCTTCCTCGACTCTTTCTCCATGAATTCTTTAAACTCACATAACTTTGAGAATGTTTGATCCTGATTTTGCATGAAGAAGATCCAACATTTACGAGAAACGTTATCAACAAAAATAACATAATACTTATGTTTTGTTGTTGAAGCAACTGAGAATGGTCCACACACATCTGTGTGAACTCTCTCTAGGATCATCAAAGAACAGTTCTCCTTTTCATGAAAGGTGGACTTTACATACTTCCCCATGGTGCAACCCTTGCACTGATCTAACTGAGCAAGTGTTCCCATTGGAAGTCCAATAGATATTTGTTGCATGATCTTCAAGGCTCCATGATGAAGATGGCCCAATCACCTGTGCCATAATTTTCCCTCATCCCGTCTCACCACTTTTTCTACCTTTCCCATCATGGAAGCACAACCATCTACCTCCAACATGTAGAGATTATTAACCTAAATCCCTATCCTCTTGACTTGACCCATTGTTTTATGTTGTAGAAAATCATTTCCACCGTTGAAAACAACGTCATAGCCTCTATCCTCCATTATTGTGACTGAGACCATGTTTTTCTTCAGACCTGGAACATGCATAAAAAATTTCAATTGAAATGGTTTACCTGGCTCCCTCTGAAAGGTAATGGTACCAATTCCATTTTCATTGTATTGTCCATCATTGCCCATCTCTATATGAATTTTGATCTCTCTCTCCTCCAAGTCACTGAAAAAATACTTATCTCCCGTCATGTGGCAGGAAGCGCCACTATCCAAATACCATAGTGATCCCAATGCACTTGAAGCCATGCATGCAATCAAAGAGAAGTCAAGTTAAAATTGTGAGGAAAGGGCCATACCAGCTACAACTCCAACAACCTTCTTGTTCTTCTTCTTTTGTGGATAGTTAGTAGCAAGATTCCCATGTTCATGACAGTGAAAACATTTCACTTTGGAAAAATACAACTTATTTCGTTTAGACTCGGATTTTGAATGGAATTTATTTCCCTTCCATTTCCTTGGCTTGGCCTCCAAATAAAAATCCTCTTCATCATCATGCTTTGATGAATATCCATCTCTGGCATTCCACCTGAACTCCTCCTGCACCAAATCCGACCATAGTCATTCCCAATCTGGCAATTTTTCCCTTCCATTGACAGAGTCTTGATAACTATGCCAACTATTGGGAACTCCTAGGAGAACCAAGCTCACCAAATCATCATTGGCAACTATTATTCCCACACTCCCTAGCTCATCCCAACATTCAACAAACTTCATCAGATATTTTTGAATGGAGTCACCCTTCTCCATCTTGATCTTTCTGAGTTTATATTTGAGCGCTAATTTCCTATGGTCCTTGTTTTTTGGAATAGATCCGTCAAATTATTCCACATTTCATATGGTGTGAATTTCCCATGGAGGCTTGATAAAATGTGGTCTCGTACTCCCTCCAACAATATCCTCCTCGCCTTTCCCACTTTCTTTTTCCATGCATCAAGATTTGCAGCATCTAGCTTAGGAATATATTTGTCAATGAATTCCTTCAAGACATTGTCTTCGAGTACTGACTCCATCTTGTCCTTCCAAGCAATTTGTTTGAGCTTCCCTCGAGTGCATACTCTAACCTCAAGCCATTGAAATCCATTTCGATCTTGAATCAGTTGTAGAACCAAGAAATTCTTTCTGCAAATTCGAATTCTATCCAGTAACAAACTCAACTTATGCAATCTTATGCACTCTGATACCATGTAGAAATTTTAATACAAATTATTTATTGCCTGGATTATCTTGATCTAACAATTATATGCCACTTTTAAATACATAATCTCTTCTAAAAATATTCTTGTGAAATTTAAAACATGATCGCCAATTGCAATATCAAGAAGAGAGATCAATCACACATAACACAGATGTTTTTACTAAGAAAGAATAAAGATAAAATCCCCACTATCATATATTATGTATATATCATGGATCATGAAACAATCTCATACAAAAATCTAATCCAAGTTCTCTCAGTACAATATACAATCGTGTCACATTGTCATACAAAAATTGACAAATTCATGTGTCAATTTACTGCTTCCAGACAACCAGCCTCCTTTGCACAATCCCTACTAATGAAAACCCTGCAAATGAATTTCACATTGCCTAGGATGCACATTCCTCATGGTCACATCCACTATGTGTGTGGTTGCATGAGTGCACTCACTAATGTCACAAATGATAGTCAAATTGTCCCTTTCACCTGTTATCTCAACTGGGTCTCCACTGGATCTGACATGCATGTAGCTAACAATGGTAAATCTTTAGTTGCATGTGAGATCACTGATTGTGAATTAATTAATAATTTTTTCATTGATCTCTCACTAGTGTAAGTTCAGTTACAACTAGTACAACTGATCTTAACTCACTTAACTCAGTTAAACTATTTCACAACTCACATAACTGCACATCCAACTCTGTTACAACTTCAAATCACTTAGTTACAACTAATTCAACTTGCATGTGCCACCAATCAACCTTTGAACTCAAATTTCCTATAGCTAATTGATTTTCCACTTCATTTAACTATTTCCAAGTGCTCATTGAGAATAGACTAATATTTATTGTCCTACTATTATTAAGGGATAATAATAGTCGACATACATCTATAAATAGAATTTGCTCACCATCTATAAATAGACATCGTATATAAATAGAATTTTCTTATCATCTAAAAATAGACTTCCACCTAAAAATAGCCTGAGGCTCCATCCTATTGTAGGTGCACAATTTTCACTAGGATATTCTTGTTGAATCTCAACCGAAAGGGCCTAGGCAATGTTCGCAGAAGACTATCTAGTGATTCCAAGGGCAACACCACAACTACCTGAATTTAGTGTATCAAGTGAGACTGTGTAGCAGATTGAGATACTCTAGGTAGGATGGTTGGAGCTAGCCATTCACACAAAGAACCTGGAAGCTCAATTGTAGGAGAGTCAGTGCGAAGGAGAGAAGAAACCTCAGAATCTTCAAGATCAAATGGAAAGAGTTGTGTTTGAAGGAAATAATGCAAGAGAAACTATGTATTGAATCACTGCAGAGTGTACAAATATTTTTCGAGAGGTTAGTGAATTCATGGGTATTATATCATGGTGCAACCAGAATCTGGATACTTTCACATGAAGGTGCAGTCACTCAGCAAAGAGGTCGCCATTACACTCAATCTGCTAGAACAATAGGAAAAAATCGACTAGATCCAACAAACTAGAAATGAGATAAATTATTTATATGAAGCCCATTTAGTTGCTAAGAAAGAGCTATGTGAGTGATGACCATTTGTCCAAAAATCCCATTTTTAGATGCACTAGGTGGATTCTACAGTTGATTCAGAGTGTAACTCTCTGGTTGCATCTAAACCCAAGGGATGCATTGCAGACAAAACTCAACAGTTCATGGCCAAAGCTTCACTGCTGACTAGAAAATGGCAGGATAAAGATGACAACTTCCAAGGCATAAGGAAGAGATCCCTAGAATTGGTTCTAGAGTTGGGCCCTTCATTTGAAGAGGAGGAAGAATAAAGTTCTCAAGAAAAAGATGAAAGCAGAACATAGACAGAGCATAAAGAAAAGCAACAGGCCTTCCCAGAAACCATGGAAGAACCAAGGACTTGACTCGAGGGCGAGTCAAGGATTGTGGTCAGATACTATTGGGCCATTCGTTTTTGTTAATATAAGTTGCACAAGAAATAATACAGTCCCAATTTTGGTTAGCAAGTTTAAAAATTCATAAGAGAGTTGGACAAAGGAGTGGAGAAAGAAACAAAAAATGGTTTGAGGGACAACACAACACCAGCCCGAAGAAAGAGGTTATAAAAAGAACAAGAAAGAAATAATTCAAAATCCAACTGGATTATATATACAATATGTATATGATTGTAAAGGGTTGATGTGATTATCATTCATTTCCATTTAGGTTTTGTTATTTTAATGTCCATTTTTGTAAAAAGGGTAAATAGAGTTCTAAAGAATGAGTTTGGAGCTAGAAACGACAGTAAAACAATAATGACTTATTGTTATACTAAGAGAGAAAGGGGCTAGGGATAGCCTTGTTTCTCAGTAGTATAGAGTTTTTGTTAGCTTTGGAATGACCAAGCAGTGTCTGTATATATGAATTGTCATTCTACATTACTTCTTCATGCCTGATAATATCAATATGTTATATCTTGTTTGAAAATGTTGTCACAACTATTTTGTCTTTACTATTAGTTATGAATAAGTTCAGATCGATTGCTTGTTAGTTCATCTTGCACAAGACTAGGTTGAATCTTTATGATTCTTGAAATCTATCTAAGTATTCTCCTTACCCTTCCCTATATTATTTTCTTGGTTTCACTTTGAGTGAGACTTATTCTCTCCAGAAATGATGAAAATGGCAATGCTCTAGACTAATTGGTACCCTTTTGTTGGTAACCTAAGAAGGACCCTGGTCTGATCAATTTTGCACCAACAGAGTGCTCCATAGTCGCAAGAACACATGTCGAGATCATAGAGGAAATTGTTGCTAAAGTCATTGGACTACCTCAGAGTGGAAAATATGGTATGGATGAAGGACTTCCCACCCATAAATGCCAAGGTATTTCCTCAAACCAAGGGAATATCTGGTCAATAAAGGAATAGGATTCAACCATCGACCACTACCTCATCTGTGGGAAGACATGGAAGTCTTGGTTCAATGTTACTACACTTGTGAAGGACACTATTGAACTATTTATATGTAGCACAATTTCCTACTCGACCACCTACACCATAACTGATCGATCAATGTGTTGTATTTTCTATTTAGTGACATTGCAGACAATGGAAATGCTTGTGAATAGGGCTAAGAACCCTAGGTAGGTTGTATCTCATCAGAACCTCACCAAATTACTAGTCAAGCATTGTTGGTTTTATTTTATTCTATTTATCAGTTATCTCACTATTATAGATTGACCCCGGTTCAGATTTTACAAGCTTCCAACAAAACCCTCTAAAACTATCGCCCCCCCTGGTAAACCAAAAGGAAATGAAACACATAGGGTGTACTATGCAAGATCACCCAAGATAGCTCTATGGGTGGCTACAATACTCAGGTGCTTGCAGCCTGGGAATGAGTGGAGATATGTGATTGTACCTTGCGATATTTATTTATCTAATCTAACCTCTTGATTAAGAGAATCCTTCTTATTCATGCATTTATAGTATCATATCTAACTAGTTATTCATTCATTCATCTAGTATTCAATACCTAACAAAAATAGAGATGCATACATTCAATCACATAACACAAGTGTTGCCATTGTTCATCCTCTCCTAGACTACATTAACAAATATCTGGCTCTCAAGATTCTTATTATGTCTCAACAATATTTCACGTCGTGTGTGTTTACAGTTTGGATCTGTTGACGAGAAAATATGACAGACCATCAACTGGAAGAATAGGTTCGGTATGTGGTTGTCTAAATAACCCAATCCGTTTGGTGTAACCTATTCTGATGGGTTTAATAGCTCCGTTAGCTAATCTAAGGTCCTAAAACAAAGAAAAGAGGAAAACTATCTAATAATAAAACTATAACAATCTATGAACTTTAATGTAATTATTTACAAATATATTAAAAAGAAAAAGAAAGTATGAACATATCACTTATGAACAAAATTTACAGGTTGCAAGTTTTAATGAAAGCCTTGCAAAATCAATGTAAAAGTAATTGTTTTCAGAAGCAGATAAAGAAAGAGCATTTTTGTATTTTATGTTTTCTAATTATAAATCTAATAAAACTTGAATTAACTAAGTTATGAAACAAGGATGTACAGATGGTCAAATCCAATCTAAAACTTTCCTATTTCACTAATAGGAAAATTAACCAAAATGAATTAAAATAAAGCTAACCTGAGTTTTATATCATGTCTATGTCTTCTGTGCAATCCAATATTCCAGTTGTTCTGTCTACATGAAAAATCTATGATAGGCTTATGATGATGCCTCCAGAACAAACTATAGATGTTTGTCGGAAACCAGTATATGAGAACAAA
This sequence comes from Picea sitchensis, assembly GCA_010110895.2. Lineage (NCBI taxonomy): Eukaryota > Viridiplantae > Streptophyta > Pinopsida > Pinales > Pinaceae > Picea > Picea sitchensis. Next base: position 54,488 of record SNQJ01S0055464.1, read on the forward strand.
ATGACAGACAAGTATACACGATAATCTTGTAATTATGAACGATCAAAGTAATATAAATCTTAATGTAGAATGTTCATATTATATATCAACTCAAAATAGATAAAAATCATGATCTGACAATTGATATGATGATCGCAGTGATAATTAATTGAAACAACAATTAGAGACAACATTTAAAATATCAAATAAAATGGCATATCACATGTCATAGAGACTAAAGCTATACAACACATTATTGTTCCAAAATAATAGAGACAAAACATAAATGAGACAACATTCACATTGGTCTAAAGATGAATTGCTATAAACTGTTCCATGAAGTTCTAAAATCATTTGTCCATAACATGTTCCAGGTAAAGATGATCTTCACTTACAAAATGAATAGTATTAAAAGTGACTTGAAATCCTATTTTCCTATCTCCTAAGATAGGATAGGATCTCACGAGATAAAAAATATTACAAAAATAGAGGGCTAAAAACCACACATAACAGAGTTGATTCTCTTCAAAAATTAATAAAAGTTTTTACAAAGAAAAAAGAAAAGGAAATACTATTTTTTCAAATGCCTAATCGAACATGCTCTCCCCATATGATCAACAACAAGATCTACTATTTCCTGAAAAACCAAACAAGAATAAGTTAGACAATTTCTAATAACTAATTTCTAATTTTTAATTTAAAAGAGACCTGAATTCAAAATGATTTTTAGAAAAAGATAAGCTACAGGTTTCTATAGCTAGTCTAAAATAATAAAAAATCAACCATAAAAATCTATTTATTTTAGTTTTTTCAAACAGAATCAAATCCAAAAATGAACAACTCTTAACTATTTCAGTATTTTGACAAATTCAAATTTATGATGGTGGAGATATTTTTTTTAGTTTTCTAATGATCATATTATTAGGTTGCTTAGTTTTATTGTTTATAAAGATTGAATCTAAGTTACTCTATTTCTCATTTCTTGATAGTATGTTTGTTAATATGAGCCTGATTATGCTAAGAAACAAGAGTAGGAGAGAGCCTTCCTTTCTGCACATCCATTACCTATTCCAATGTTATTCTGGGTGAAAAAAATGCATCGTGGTTTCTTAACCATGGGGATTTGCAAAGGAGAAAAGTTTGGTTCAGGGAAGAGATAGTGATCTTATGAATTAACACATAGGTATTTGATAGCAGGGTTTAGCTTCTGTTTATGATAGAATTCAACTGTTTGTTGCATATGTTCACACCCACATAGAGGAAAGGGGAAAAAGAAAACTCAGGAAAAAAAAAATTTCTGAGTAAATGTTGTCCATAAAACGAAACATACCTCTGAAATGGATTTGTTTTTGAAGAATCTGCCCGCATTGAAGGTAAATGGCCCCATTTTAGAAATGGGTTTTAAAGGTTTTGGACTTATTTGTAACCATTTGCTTAGAATTTCTGCCACAAAAACGTGTCTCTAACATGCAATTACGAGTTTTCTTAAAAAACAAAACTCATAGCCATTTGGTTGGATTCGCCTCATAGGTTCCATGTGAAATGTAACCAGAATGTAACAAGGATGACTCAAAATATTTTTAGGTTTGAACGATAGGAGCGATAGGAACAAACCTGAATGGATGGTGAAGAAATGACCATAACAAAGCATGTATGTTATCATAGCAGAGAGTGGGGGTAATCAACGAGGGTTTGATTGTAATGATTTTTCATTCCTGGTAATGAGAGCCTGACATACAGAGTTGAAACCCTATGCCTGTAATGAATAGCTCGTTAATTCATTGTGCCAATAGGGTGAGATAAGGATATGGGTAGAACAGGTGTACATTAATTGAAAGTCTATTGATATGACCATAAATTCGTGAGAGGACTAACCAATGTATCAAAAGCTCTTGGTAAATTGAAAAATATCAAACCATTGAAACAATAATCATATTAAAAAAAATGGGTGTAACAACCATTTTATAAAATCTATAATTCAAATTCATATGAAAAGGTTTGCTAAACGATATACCTAAGGCATAAAATCACTAAAATAACAAGCTAGGTTTTATTTTAATTCATGCTTGTAGTCATGAATTAAAGTAAAACAATCGAAAAATCTAAATAATAAACATTACTAAAGCGGGATTTAACCCAATAATTCATAATAAAATCATAATTTTTTTTATAGACAGGGTGATGGAAGCTACAAAAAATGGAATGCCTCTCGACCATGTTTAAAAAATCAAAGACATGTGTGGTTTCCAACAGGATCTTGTAATCTCAATAGGCTTCCCGATCCATGTGAGGATAACTAGATCACACTAAGCTCCTCATCCTATGATCTAACCCTCTGGATCGAGTTTCTCACTCCCTCTCTAGCTCACAAGCTTATAAAATAGTGCATTTCTTACAAACCTTACAATGTCCAGACTCTCCCTCTGTCCTTTTCTCTCTTTGGTCTTGGTCTGTCCTATCTGATATCTTGTCTCTCTTCTTTGTGTCTCTCCTCTATGTGTCTCTCTTCTCTCCTATGTGTCTCTCTTCTATTCTCTATGTCTCCCTTCTCTCCTCTAAGTACTACTTATATATATTCTTGGCTCATCATCCATTACAATACATTGCAAAAACCATAACCCTAACGTCATTAGGTCTCCCTTTCATGCACACCTCACAGGTTTCCCTTGCACGTGTTTATTTTCCTTCCATCTATCCTTCCTTCCCTTTCTTCTTATCTCCCCAAAAATAGCCTTTTCCCCAAAATGGGTCTGCATCCAACAAAGATGCATTACTGAAAGAGTGTTTCACTTGGAATAATATTATGCAACCACTCATTCTCCTCAATGAAAATGAAGTTGCTTCCCTTTTGGAAGCCAAGCAGACAATGCCTGCACTTCCAACTCCACAAGAGATTACAACTACAACACTTATTCCAAACAATGAGTCCACGGAGACAGAAGGAGTGGCTTCTGCAACTCCACAAAATAAACCCAAGAAAAAAAGTAGGGCAAAATATTTCCATGCTAGAACTTTGGTAAAATAAGACTATGACAGTGATGTGGAGATAACGACCGACAAACTGACACAAAGTGACTTCGAGGGTTCACAAAAAGGCCACCTCCCATGATGAATAAATTAAGGACAAAGCATGAAGCTGCAACTCAGTGCAAGAAGTGAAAAAATTCCAAGCCCAAGGATCCAGTCTAGGAGGAAAACTAGGAAACAAAGGAAGTTGAATCCTCCCTTGCTACATGTTGAGCACTCAACAGACCCTCCAAATTTCTAAAATTTTAGGGTACCACTTTTATTTGATTTCATCCTTATAATTTGATTTTCACATGATTATGATCAATTTTTGAGGTATTTTCTTTTGTTTCTCCACCTTGGATAAGTCTTGAGTTTAATACAAATTACCATTAGAATAGAAATAATTTTACATGGTTTAAGTGAAGAATTAGGGTCTTCAACACTTATTATTTTCGAGATCATCTATTTTTCCTATAGTGTATGAATTCCCCCTATTCCTAACAGACACCTCTCAATCATGCTGGTGTTGATAAACGTCAGGTGTCGGTTGTGTCGACATACACATAGAACCACTAAAACAAATTGGGAAATGAATGTACTTACGTCGATGTTTATCAACCATAAACACACTGCCAAATATAGAAAAAAATTAGATTGAGACAAACCAAGTTCCAATGTCGATATATAATATGTACTCAAAATCGTCATCGCCCAATTTTAACGAGAAATCTATATTAACTATTGATTCCTTAGAATGAATTTCACCCAATTCTAGCGCAAGGAAAGTGACATTAATGTTCACCACATTAACATCAACATGTATTTTTCCATGTGGTTAGTTGTACATCCTTCCCGAAAATCATGTCATCATGTTACCCACCTTTGTCCACATTATCTAAGTCACATATTCTATGCCATGATACCACCACATTGTCCATCCATATCATCACAAGTGACTCACTAGTTTCCTAAGGGAACGATAAATTCGTGTGAAAGAGATTAAAGGAAGTAGAAAATATAGTGGACTCTCTTACGTCGATGTTACATCGGTTATCAACGAGTCACGTGTACAATTATGATAACCCTTAAAATATTCCCAGTTCATCGACGACTAAAAAATCATCGATGTCGGTGAACCAAAACCCAAGACATTTATTTTTGACACATGAATGAGGAATTGGAGCTGATATAACATTTCCTTAAAAATACCAAAACCCATGATCATCCAATGAGGCACAAGCAAAAAACTAGAGATGGGTGATTTCATTAGAGGGAGTTGTGATCTGAACCATTCATGTTGTCACACGCTTGATCTGGACCATCCATATTCTATGAAAGGGATTTGAATGCCTTGTGTTTTAAGTCAGGATACCTCATCCATCGCACATATGTAACCTATCCAACTAGACCATTCCATCAAGGGAAGCCCCAAAATGTATGTTGCTTGACTTGGGTGCCACCTCAACATCTTGAAAAAATCGTCATACACGAACATAACTTCCAACACTCATTTTTGTCCATATCGGTGATCAAATGATTGAGATAAGTCCTTTGAGAAATAAACTAGAGCATCTCCCTGGCCCTCGATCTCGACAGTCATGGTGTACCAACTGATCACTGTTCAAAACCATTGATCTACCAACATAGTGTTCCCTTGTGCTAGGTCGACATAGCACATTAACTGCATGGGCATGGAACTCACGATGAATTTAATTCCTCAAATGTCTGCATGGATTCCACTATACTTGACGATGTGAATCCATATGTGATGGATGGGAATTATTTATTTGAATTCAGTTTTTCTCATTTTCCTTATCATTATTTCAATAGAGTGATAGAGATTTCCATGTAGCAAGAGATTTTTGTATAAAAAAGTGTCATGCTTGTTGTAGGTTGAATTATTTTCAAATGTTTACTATTATTTTGAGACTAGTAAGTACTAAAATCCTGGAACCATATATTTATGCAAGTATTGTGGTCATTTTTGGGAAGTTAGTCGCATTGTCTATTTAATTGAAATTTGAAAGTGTTATTTTGAGGGAAAAAATCCTCAATGACGACCAACAACTCAACAATTTCCAAAGACATCGAAGGGGATTTTTTTTTTAGTTGGAGAGGCTTCTAGTCCTGCTGCTGCCAGAGAATTGGAACTCATGCCTAAGGTGGAGCCTGTAATCAAAATGTCACAGAAAAATCCGTCATCTCTACCACCACTCTACAGATATACAAATACAAGCACAACAAATTACCTATGCAAACATGGATTAAACTTTACAATAAAATTAACAATGATGATTTTCCTGAATTCACCATATATAGAAACCCATAAGTAAGAGTCTTGGATGAGCAGGTCTTTGAAAATATCAAATTATCATCCCTGTACATGGTAGCCTCCAAAACCCTAGTTTTACCCTACATAGAAACTTTATAATGGATAATTGATGATACCATGGGTGACAAATGCGTGATTAACAATGTGAATGATCAATGTGTCACTAATTAGTTGTTGGAATCTTGGTGGAAAGAAGATAAGAAATTTTTTAATAGGGCATCCAGGTGGTACAACACTATAAACCTGAGAGAACAATATATGTTCTTCATGGCCTTGATATGCCAGTTGTATGGGGAAAAACACTACTAAATGTTTAGTAGTGTTTTGACGAAGCATAGAAACTAAAAGGAGGAGAAGTCCCCTCTTTCTCTATGGCCTCATACATATTACATGCAATGTGTGATAGAAATTTATTTCCATGGATGTGGTTAAGTTGGAATGTATAAGAGTTACACACCCATGTCTATTTCAACGTCTTATGGGATAATAGGTATAAGAAATATCACATTGCAATTTTTGATGAATTCTTGGCTAGGGTATATTTACTAATATTTAAAAAGAATTGTCCAAGGATTTATGAAGCATCTAGAAAGGTCATCTCTAGAGTAGGTAATTGGTACATGGAAGAGAAAAGTACATATATAAGGATATCTCAGAGCCACTGGGGCCCCATATCTGCTGCTAACTTATGTGCCAGATCAGATGGTATTGGAAGAGATTTGTTACCAAATTATATTTCAAGGTTTCAATGCCTCCCTGGTGAAATATAAGAAAAGATAATTTATTCCATACAGATTCTATGTAGGATATCATTTCATAAAAGACACCCAATAGGATAGGAAGGAATCCCAAATCCAAGTATAATACAATTTTTACATGGGAAGATACATGAAACACGTCCAAAACATTTAGTGGCTCAACACACTAGACACGTTGTATCTCATTGGCCATATGCACATGATAGTTTTGAAGATGAAATATTCACTAAAAATGCTCTGGATTGGGAAGAGGGCCTATGAAGCAAAGAGAAACCAGACCTGGCCTTATTCAAGGATATGTTAAGAGATGAACAATTATAATGGTTGTAACATAAAACAAGATCTTTTGTACATGCACAAAATGAAAATCATTTCAAGTAGCATGGAGATTTAAAGCATTAGGGATCCTAGTGGAAGCTGAGAGAGTATTCCATGAGCATGGGAAAATACCTACCATTCAATTACTAGGACCACCAACCATAAATCCAGTGATACATATGGGGTAAGGGGAACTGACACCACCAAGGGATTCTTCACCTAAGGGAAACAATGAATGGCTTGTTTTGGAGCAGGCATAGGTAGAGATATCAGGACCTGGATTAACCGCTAAACCCTTAACAATGATGCTAGGCCAATGATCCAGATTATTTTCGGCATGGAATGAGAGTGGAGATATAACAAAGAAATGCACAGATATATCAATATTCAATAATATAAAATAAATGTATCATAGATGCAACCATAAACACAGATATGAAATAATACATGGTTTCTATTAATGAAAGAAATGTACAGAGACTGTAAAAATACAGAGTGAAAGACTCGCTAGAATGGTGGCATCTTATCTCTGAGAAGAGATGTGACAGCTACTCGCATTCACAATAATATGAGTACAATGAGGCTCTGAAGTCCTTTTTAAAATAAACAGGAATTCCAAAAACTCTAGACATCCAAAAAACCTAACCCTAGGAGATGAAGCACCAAAAGTCATGTGGGCTCCGTTTGGGTAAGTTAGTACATCAACTTCCCAGGGTTGTAACTTTTGCATACGATCTTTGTTTTAGGCGTATGATAGCTCGTTGGAAAGGTATTGTTAAGAAGATTCATTTTGGGGGCTCATTATTCCTTTGATTATAATTGAGAACCTCTATCTCGAAAAACCTTCATTTAGGCCCTCAAAATGGCCCTGAAAGTTAAAACATGCTAAAAATAGTAAATTGCCAAAATTGCCAAAAAACTGTTTTGAGCCAGTTGAAAGAGGTGGGTGGCCACCAATATCCACCTGGATCAATCCTCCATCCTTAGGAAGCAATGGTATCCATTGCGTTGATTTCCTGAGGGAGAGGGAAAATCATTTGCTGGATCTGCATCTTGGTGAGCTGTTTTTATTGTTGGAGACATCGCGCTGCTCAGTTTGTGGAAGTATGTCAAGAACTTGTTGAGGTTGAGGCTATTCAAAAAGTTGAGATACATGAGAGGATGGTGTGGAGAAGGAATCTTTTTTCTTTTTTTCAACCTTGTCGACCTGCTTCTGTTGGATAGAAGGTGCTTGGGGCAAGGTTGTATTGGTTGCAGTGTCCTTATGTTCTCCTTTTGAACAGATTGTGAAGAAGATAAATTTTGCAGTATGAGATACTACCTTGCGGAAATTTTTAGGTGGAACAATAGTTGGAACTGCCTCTGGTATTCTGTAGAGATGACCCCCCAGAGAAACAATGACACTGTAGGGTCGAGACTCATAAACAACATGGTGCTTCCACATATATGGTTGGCCCAAGAGAACATCATAGACATCCAGTGGGGAAACATCACATAATAAATCATCCTTGAAGGGTTGGATGTCGTATGACAATCGACATTTTTGGATGACACAAAGATCTCGTCCTTGGCGAAGCCACTTGATGTTGTATGGATGCAGGTGTGGTGTTGTTGATAGTCCCAACTATTTGACGACCTTTGCTAAGATGAGGTTCTTCTGGCTTCCACTATCAACAATAAAATGAAGCGGGGTTCCCTTCACCCACATCTGTGAATGAAAAATGTGCTCCCCCTCTTCAAGATGTGTTGGTTCTTCTAGTTGAATTGTTGCGGTCATGACAATAGCAGTGGGGTCTGTGTCAATGATCTGTCCTTTACCATTATTTTTAGAATCGTATTCTGAATCAGGGTTCATCTCTTTGTCTTTGATCTCAGCCACCAATGATTGTTTTGAGTGACATTCATCGATGTTTTACTAGGGGCTTTTGTGGAACTCACACCATTTTTCAGTGTCCTTCTTTGTCTTCCCCTGACCCTTCTTTTCCTGTGTCTTGGATTGGTTTTCGAGAGACTGTTTGTTAGGGTCGTCTTTGTCATACTTTGGTTGTTGCATATTTTCATACCCGAACTCTTGTTTGTTCTGGTGCTTAAATTTCTACTCAATTTTAACAGCATATCGATAAGCAACACTGAGTGATGAGATGTCTAGAAAATCCATTTCAGTATGGATGTATCTATGTAGAGCCCCACAACATTTCAGAACCAAATGTCTCTCGGAGTCTTTGATACCTAGCTTGGTGTGCAAGGTATGGAAGGTATTGGTGAACTCTGGAACTGCTTGGCCATAAGGTATGAAGGTAATTGGTGGAACTCCTCGAACCGCCATTTCTTTGTAGTGTGTCCACTTCATGTACTAGTCCTCATAGTTGCCAACAAGGTAATAATATTCATTTACTACATCCACAAAAAATTCCAAAGTGTGATCGGACTCTCAAGATATTCTGGACTCTTCTATGGAACTTTGCTCCCAATGTTTCCCACCAATGTTTGGACATGGGGGAGACGGGCTATAAAGGTGATATTTTTCTTTGTCGTAAAAAATTGTGAACGAGAAATAACCTCTAGCATAGTTAACCATTTTTCTAGGGGTTTATGCATCTATCTATGCTTCAAAATACAGGAATATCAAAATTTAACTGTACCTTGAAAGGTGCCTCCAAAGTGTCTTCTTTGATGAAGATGTGTCGGATGCTATCGGTAGGCATTGAAGGATGTGGGAAAATTCTCCATCATTTCACCTCTCAATGAGAGTCAGTTTGCCAAATGATTGATAGGGATCGTTGGCAACCAATTCAATTTTTCTATTGTCCCATAAGCTTCCTACACCTATGTCCTCCGAACTTCAAATCACATCTAATCTTTCTGCAAATAGACTATATTTCATTTTGTGACACTTGCAATTTTAGCTTTCCATTAAGTTTTCACGACCGTAAGCATGAAAACTTCTCCCTTCGAGGTCACATTTCGACCACTATATGAACTGTCATGATCATTTTATCGATATTTTCTATGGAACTTACCTTGGTTTATCGTTATATGGCTGAAAATATTTTTCAAACTATGTTCATTTGACATTCTTACATTGATTTGCATAATCCTGATTTATTAGTTTGTGAGGTACTGGAGACATGGATTCTTATACTTTTAGACCTCACTTTATCATTGGTTCTATGAATTGCATAAGGGTCGCGATTTATTTTTGTTTTTATATATGATGATCCCCTTATGTTAATCTTTTTATAGCTCTTGGCTTGTCAATTTTATGAGTATCGATTGGCACAATGGTTTAAAACTTTTGATTTATACAATGGCGCATGGCTAACATTTGGTGTTGGTTTCGCGTTGAATGTCAATGATTTTAAAAACTATAGATGATTTGGCACATTGGCATAACACTCACCATTTGATTCTTTGGTTGGCCAAACGATATGGTTTTTGAGCTATGCTATGATTGTTTGAACAGATGTGGAACTTACCGGTTGTACTTTACCATAACTATTATGCATGGCGGTGAATAACTCCACCACCCTCGCATGCGCGCATTAATGCTTTCCCCCTTTGATCGTTCATTGTTGTTAGACCGAATAGCTCTACTCCTGTGCATTGGTGAATTCGAACCAAACCCTTACCATGTTCTCGCACCATGGCCCCAGTCGTCCGAGTTGAAACCAATGGCAATCAGGCCCTATTGATGTTTGACAGTGCCCGTAGTGACCTCGAGGAAAATGGGTGGCTTCCATTTATACAAATATTCGAGGGTTTTAACCTCTGCATAGCTCGACAATTTTCCATGACCATTGATGGCTTTCAAGCCAAGGTTGGCGATATTCAATTGGAAATTGATGAATAGTTTATCAGTCTTGCTACGGGTTTGCCTGCCACTGGACAACGATGGTCCAAGAATTGAAAAGTCGAGGAGGTCCCATGGACATTGCTCTTCCAGTCGCGTAAAATTACCTCCTGTGATAAAAGTTTTCCAGTAACGATGCTTAAACAACGTTGGCATGATTTATTGATGATAATCAAGCAATTTATCACCTGCGAAGGTCGTTACGGGTTTGTATTCTTACACCACCTATGTTTGCTTATGGATTTTATGGGTTATCAGCTCAATATGCCCTATTATTTTCATAGAAGCCTGTTCAAAATGTCGAAGAAATATAAAAGAAACCAGGCTGATGGTAGCCTTTTTCATTATGGGCTAGTAAATCTTATTGTTGTCTGTCATTTGAGTCTGCTCGGGGATAGTTGGAGCAATTTTGTGGCTAGGAATGGTTTCGAGGATTCGAACCCTGCACAGGTTGATAAACCTATGGTGAGCGAGGTCAAGTTTGTGCCCCCAGTACCCTACCATATCCTTCTGCCTAAACCCTCGACCGACCCTCCTGTTGACTTACCCCACACTGTGCCTAAGAGAATTGAGACTGTTACGCCTATGAGAAAGAAGCCCAAAGCCAACCATACTACAAATGCCAAAGGGAAAAAGAATGCACGTCTGATTTCACGAATGGAAAGAAATAAGCCAAAACCCCCTGTCGAACCAAACCCTATTATGTTGAGTGAGGACTCTGATTCGGAAGTGGAGCGTTTCTTGGCTAGCGAATACCCCTATTCGAAAGGTTTATGTGCCAAATCCTCGTATGACTTTGTGTCAAACCTAACACCCTGCCTACAAGATGACCCTAACTACCCAGGCATTAAGTTGCCTTGTGA
>SNQJ01S0055465.1:79075-89883 GCA_010110895.2 Picea sitchensis
GGAACACGGTGAATGAGAGTTTTATAGCACCAACTCGAGAAACCGCGGCCATAAAATTGGCTAAGTAGCGCTCAGTCGGACTCCCATAAATCGCAGTGTGGCAGGTTGGTGGACTCACGGGTTCACATTTATACTCATGCTTTTGTATCATGCTTCTGACCGAAGGCTTCCTCATTCCATACTTAGCCACTTTTTCGATCGCAGGTTCCCAGGATTCTATTGTTCTGTGTTCTCCAAATGACACCCGGAGTTCTGCGATATACAAATTTACAGTCAGACTCCCAAGTTGTTGGGCTCAAGATTGTGTCAATAAAAATAAATGTACGTTTTATAAATTAAACTATATTCTTCATTCAATATAAAACGTAAATTTATATTTAATAAGACTTCATTAATCGAGGTTTTCACTTATTAATGTCAATCCTTTCGAACCTGTGTGGTGAATTGTCACTAATCAAAGAAAAATTAATGTGCATTGGGAAGGGCACAAAGGTGGCAGGGATGGAAGGGAGCGATAAATGCTTTGAAACTTTTTGTGAACATGGGTAGAGTGAAGCTTGGGAGTTCGAGGAGTGCGGGGTGGAATTGTAGATCATGGAAGTTTTGGGTGCAAGATGTATATCATGGAACATGGGGAATGAGAGTTCGATAGAGCCAACACGGGAACCTGCGACCATAAAATTGGCTAAGTATGGAAAGGAATGGCGATCATTCGGACTCCCTTAAATCACAGTTTAATGTGTATTAATGGGATATTTCCTCGAGGTTTTCGCGTAAATCACTGTTTAATGTGTTTTAATGGGAGATGTCCTCGAGGTTTTCTCTTATTAATGCCAATCCTTTCGAACCTGTGTGGTGAGTTGTCACTAATCAAAGCATAATTAATGTGCATTGGGAAGGGCACGAAGGTGGCGGGGATGGATGGGAGCGATAAATGCTTTGAAACTTTTTGTGAACCCACGTAGAGTGAATCTTGCGAGTTTGAGGAGTGTGGGGTGGAATTGTAGATCACGAAGTTTTGGGTGCAAGATGTATATCACGGAACATGAGGAATGAGAGTTTGATAGCGCCAACCTGGGAACCCGCAGCCATAAAATTGGCTAAGTATGGAAAGGAAGGGCAGTCGGTCGAACTCCCGTAAATTGCAGTTTAATGTGTATTAATGGGATATGTCCTCGAGGTTTTCACTTATTAATGCCAATTTTTTCGAACATGTGTGTTGATTTGTCAATAGTAAAAGCATAATCAATGTGCATTGGGAAGGGCATGAAGGTGGTGGGGATGGAAGGGAGCAATAAATGCTTTGAAACATTTGTGAACCTGGGTAGAGTGAAGCTTGTGAGATCAAGGAATTGTAGACCACGAAAGTTTTGGGTGCAATATGTATATCATGAAATTGTAGATCACAGAATTTTTGGGATGTATATCACAGAACACGGATAATGAGAGTTCGATAGCGCCAACCTAGGAACCTGCGGCCATAAAATTGGCTAAGTATGGAATTATAGATCNTTGTCAATAGTAAAAGCATAATCAATGTGCATTGGGAAGGGCATGAAGGTGGTGGGGATGGAAGGGAGCAATAAATGCTGTGAAACATTTGTGAACCTGGGTAGAGTGAAGCTTGTGAGATCAAGGAATTGTAGACCACGAAATTTTTGGGTGCAATATGTATATCATGAAATTGTAGATCACAGAATTTTTGGGATGTATATCACAGAACACGGATAATGAGAGTTCGATAGCGCCAACCTAGGAACCTGCGGCCATAAAATTGGCTAAGTATGGAATTATAGATCACAGAAGTTTTGGGTGCAAGATGTATATCATGGAACATGGGAAATGAGAGTTCGATTGTGCCAACCCGGAAACCGGCGGCCATAAAATTGGATAGGTATGAAAAGCAACGGCGGTCGGTCAAAATCTCGTCAATCCTGGTTTAATGCGGTTTTCACTTATTAATGCCAATAAGTGAACTTGTGTGGTGAGTTGTCACTAGTAAAAGCATAATGAATGTGCATTGGGAAGGGAGGGAATGTGGCGGGGATTGAAGGGAGAGATAAATGGTTTGAAACTTTTGTGAACCCAGGTATAGTGAAGCTTGTGAGTTCCAAGAGTATGGGGTCGAATTTCAAATCATGGAAGTGTTGGGTGCAAGATGTATATCACGGAACACGGGGCATAAGAATTTGATAATGCTAAGTCGAGACCCCGCGGTGAGATAATTGGATAAGTATTGAAAGGGACGACAGTCGATCAGGCTCATGATGTGATGATATAGATGGAGATGAGGATTTGTCAGTCTGCTAACCCGGGAACCCACGATCATAGAAATGTGACTAAGTCAGGTTCAAGTTTAAAGAGAATTTGTTTATATTTATTTCAATAGTATTCATATTAATTTATGTTAATAGATTATTTGTGGTCCAAATGTAAACCATGTTCCAATTTGAAGGGTGTTTTTGGCTCGCAAATTTTGGAGCTCGAGAAAGTCAGGTTCAAGTTTAAAGAGATTTTTTTAATATTTATTTCAATTTTATTCATATTAATGTATCTTAATAGATTATTTATGGTCCAAATGTAAATCATGTTCCAATTTGAAGGGTGTTTTCGCCTCACAAATTTTGCTCAAACCCATAAGCAATAGAAAAAAAAATATATGACTTAACACTTTGTATATGGAAGCATATTCTCAAATATAAGAAGTTGTAATATATGCACAATATTAAACAGGAACATGACCTCAACACTTGAGTTTCCATGTTGAAATAGTGTCATTCATTGACTCTATTTATGGAGCCCCGAAGAATTAAAGGAGGAGGGGCCTACCCATTTCTTTCTTAAGTATAGGGTAAGCACCATAAAAGTGTGTCCTATCACAAATTATTCTTCCATGTAAAATGTAAGGAGCGAAAGTTGCAGATGCCATAATAGAGTAGATTTTATTTAAATGAAGGTACTGGGTAGGGGAAAAAAAGGCTTATCATGCATTTTTAACTACGGATCAAAGAGTGTCTTAAATTCTTGTAGAAAGAGGTTGAATTCATCTATCAATAGTTGTACAGGCAAATGAGTTAATTTTAAAAAAATATACAAAATTCAAAAAAAAAATACTAAACATTGAAAATAACCATACAACAACCTCAAATATTTCATATTCAGATAAACTGGGTTACAACATACATTTGAGAATATTTCCCAAAATAATTGTCTTGGAATTTGTAAAAAAATATATAGTTCAATACATATTCTGTGAAATTTAAATGTGTTTGCCATAATGATTGGAATTGGGGCTCCCGTGGACCATAAAGAAAAGATGTACAAGGATCAAGATTTTAGAAAGAAGAAAGTCGGTGATGGAAGACAATAAGACCTGGCAAGAAGAAAGAGAAAATTGTCAGTCCTTGGTTAAAGATTTGTATTTAAAGAGGTAGAGTAACTGGATGAAAACATCGACAAAGACAGAATAATGTGATCAGTATCAACTTACTATGATGGTATCCCATGCCTTGTCATTTTCTCACTGATGTCATTTTATGGCTTTCCTCGGTGGTTATGGGAACCGTCTCAAGCGTCCTTTGCCCTTCATTGGTAATCTTGTCGATAAACTTTTTGAACCACTCCTCGATGTAGCTCCTCATGGGCGCCATGTTGATTTCATGTCGGATTTTTATATTGAATAATTCACTTTCCAAGTCCCTTAGATCAATAGAGAGGTTGTGTAATGATTCTTGAATATCTTGGTTTTTAATCGAATAACCAACTAGCCAGTGTTTCACATCATCTTCACCATATTCAAGAATCCCATAGAAATTTTCAAATGGCAATCTTTTATAGATCTGAACTTGATCATCAAATGCTTGCTTGGTTAAAAAGAACAAGTTGAATATCAATTTCAGGTCTTGGACTTCATTGGTGCTGCCAGCTAGATTTATCTCAGTTAGCTTCTTTAATAGTTTGTCTCTTCTAGATATGGCATGGCTACATGCTTGAACGATACCATCCAGGTTTTTTACCTATTCTTTCTAGCATGCGTTTAGTTGGTTTATTCGATCCATAGAAGGGATATCCTCCTCTCTTCTTATGAATTCCATCATACCAGTAACTTTTACACCAAATGGTACAACTACATCGAGGTAGAAACCTTGATCATTCTTGAGATTTGCTTGCAGATACTCATGAAAAGCATGCGCTCTTGTTACAAAAGAGACCATACTCTTTGACATCTCCCAAGATTTTGTTATTAATTCCATTCTTCTCTTTATATTATTTTCCACATAGCCTCGGGTTGATGTGAGAAGGCTTGTTGATCCTTTTAAATTTTATGCATGTGTGGTGGGCCCAATCATTGACAAAGGAGTAGAAAACAATGGAAGGGGCATTAGATCTCCCTCCAATTCTTTGATTCGCTCCTTTAACTTGGTGTTCTCTGCTTCAAGGTTGCTAATAGAGTTGTCTAGAACATCTCCAGTTGCTTGGTGTATCTGGAAGATCTGGGAAGGGTGCATGTTCTGTAGGATCATCTCTGAACGAGATTTCCATTTCTTGTTCTTTACATCTCTCTTTTCAATAACCAATTTTTTGGATTCGTTGTCAAAAACAATGCTCTGAAATGCAAAAGAATCTTCTTCGTCCAAGGTATCGGTCCCAATTATTCCCATCTCAGGGTTATGGGGAGAAATGCTCTCTAGATGGTCATCGTTGGGGAACATTTTGTCAATGTCAATTTCTAGTTCCATATCTTCGAGGGAGAAATCGTGGATATCAATTTCTCCCATCAGTCCCTCCTATTCTTGCACTATTGTTTTTCATTTTTTGCTCGCGGGAAGTTTGTGAGAAACTTAAATTTTTTCAGAGGGAGGGTTCTTATCTCCTCCTCCGCTTAAAGAACTGTGAGTGACTTTCTTACTTGGGTAGGCCATTGGAGTGCTGCACTGAGATGTTGTAGTCTTGGGTGTGGCGGTCGGGGATTGGGAACTTTTCTCACATGGTCCTTTTCGTTTATGCTTATACGACTCATTAGTGTTGAGTATTGTCTCTGGGTCATCGGTGTCATGAGAGGGACTTCCTGATGCATTATCTTCGTCTTCATTCAGGATAGTTTCAATGAAATAATTGTTGAAACCGACAGCCAATAGGTGTTCTACAAAAGTACCATCAAGGTCGAACCCTTTTACTTTTTTAGCATATTCCAAATTGAATTTGTGGAAGTGGCCCATGAAACCGTCAATCTTGTTCATATTCTTGACTATGAAATCCCCAAATTTCCAAGACAGAGGAATGAATTGCCTTTTTCTCTTTTCATGGAAAAAATGAAACCAGTAGGTGCATTGCCTTTCTATCTTAGCAAGAAACATTGTACCAAATATGTGACATGGAAGGAAGGAAGGATTTTGTTTGGACCCAAAAATCCTTATAACATTATAGTTTTCCATTTTTTCTAGTGTGCCCTTCCTATCCAGGTAATTGGTCACTTGGTCAGAAATTTGGGGAAAATCCTTTCCAAATATCAACCCTTTAAAAACTGAAACAAAATCATTAAAGAGTTCATAAAAATGTTGGGAGGCCTTGTGTCTCCATAATATCTGGTACCAGAAGTTTACTGGGTCAAATTCATAGTTTACCTTCTTACACAGAGATAATCTAGGGAATGGACAGCAATGCGCTACCACGAAAATTAAATAAGATGACATAAAGAATTTATTTTTCCTTGTGTATTGCAATAACTGGGAAGAGATTTGAATGGAAATCAACTTTCCCCAATCGAAGATGGCTTGTTCCTTCACTGTAAAACATAAAATATGCAAAATCATCTAAGAGATGTTCGTTGTACTTTCTTGTCCCGTTATGCTCGTGAAAAGCCGTGTAATTTACCGAAAAGGCTTTTTAAATGCACTAACCTGTAATCTGATCATGTCCCCGGGAACGGTCATTGGGTTCTCTAAGAACTCCATTAAGAGGTCCAATCCATTATCATGATTATTTAATAACTCTCTGCAATTCTCTCCCTTGAAAGTAGGCGTTGGGTCGGGAAGTATTAACATATTTTGAAATACTTGAGGTGATAGGGAGACTCGGGAATGGTCCAGCAACCGGATAATCCATTGGTTCGGAATATAATTTTCGACGCAG
The DNA here is from genome assembly GCA_010110895.2 of Picea sitchensis. NCBI lineage: Eukaryota > Viridiplantae > Streptophyta > Pinopsida > Pinales > Pinaceae > Picea > Picea sitchensis. The sequence goes on from SNQJ01S0055465.1 coordinate 85,208, forward strand.
TAGGTGACCAAATCCTTACAGTCAAAAATTTCGGGGACATAACCTGCTCGTGCAATTCTAGACGTCCATATAAATTCCTTCTAGGCAGAAGGGGACGAGTAGTAGTCATAAGCTCTGGACCACTTAAAACTCTAGTCCTCGTGCCTGAAAATATTCAAGGTATCTCCACAGAAATGTTGTCGAGATGCATCCATAAGGTGATGATAATGTTACTTTGCTCCTGATAGTATTTAAAATGAACGCTAAAGCATGATAATATAATCTCCCATAAATCTTGGTTTAATGTGTTTTAATGGGAGAGGTTCTCGACCTTTTCGCCTATTAATGCCAATCTTTTCGATGTGTTTGGTGAGTTGTCACTAATAAAGGCATGATTAATGTGCATTGGGAAGGGCGCGAAGGTGGCGGGGATGGATGGGAGCAAAATATGCTTTGAAACTTTTGTGAACCTGGGAGCCAGGGAACCCGTGAATCTGTGACAACATGAGGTGAAGAATCGACTAAGTATGGAAAGGCGGGGTATGATGCCTTAAAAAAACTAAAGTAAACAACATTTTTTTTGAGTTCAAGATCCACAACAAAATAAAAATCAGATCCCATAATATTGACCTCTACCAATTCGATAATAGGGAAGTTGAGTTGGTAGATCCAAATATCGCTCAGTTTAGGCAATTGGGGTGCATGTGGGGTGTCTGTGAGAAAATATAATGTTTTGATGAAGATTTTTTTTATTGCAACATGTGACAGTAATTGTGTCCTGATAGTATTTAAAATGAACACTGGAGGATGAAAATACAATCTCCTGTAAATTTTGGTTTAATGCATTTTAATGGGATATGTCCTTGACATTTTCGCTCATTAATTCCAATCTTTTCGAACCTGTGTGGTGAGTTTTCACTAATAAAAGCATCATAAATTTGCATTGGCAAGTGTGCAAAGGTGGAGGGGATGGATGGGAGTCCACGAATGCGCAGATCTATGACAACAAGAGGTGAATAATCGACTAAGTATGAAAAGGCAGGGTGGTCAGATGGACCTAGACATACTCATAATAGGTAGAGTGAAGCTTGCGAGTTCAAGGATTCTGGGGTCGAATTGTAGATCATGAAATTTTTGGGTGCAAGATGTATATCACAGAACAAGGGGCATGAGAGTTCGATAGCGCCAATCCAGGAACTCACGGCCATAAACATTAACTATGGGAAAAACATGCTCAGCTATGCAATATACCTAGAGCTCGACAAACTCAGGTTCAAGTTCAAAGAGAATTTGTTTATATTTACTTCAATATTATTCATATTATTTTATTTTATTAGTATTTTTTGTGGCCCAAATGCAAACCATGTTCCAATTTGGAGGATGATTTAACATTTTCATATGCAAGCATATTCTCAAATATGCCAAGCTGTAATATATGCACAATACTAAAGAGGGGCATCATGTCAACACCTTTGTAGATGACAGTGGGCTAGCACAATATTGCATTCTTCCTATGATGATGCCTTAAAAAAACTAAAATAACCAACAATTTTTTGCCAATTCAAGATTGACACAAAAAAATTCATCAGATTCCATAATATTCTCCCATTAATGCGTTTTAATGGGAGATGTCCTCGAGCTTTCCGATTATTAATGCCAATATTTTCGAACTTGTGTGATGAGCTATCACTAGTAAAAGCATAATTAATGTGCATTGGGAAGGGGCGAAGGTGGCGGGAATGGAGGGGAGCGAAAAATGCTTTGAAACTTTTGTGAACCTAGGAGTTTGTGAACCTGGGAGTCTGTGAACCTGGGAGTCTGTGAACCCGTGAAACTTTGAAGAATTGACTAAGTATGGAAAGGCGGGGTGGTCAGACAGAGTCATCGTAGGTAGAGAGAGGCTTGCGAATTCGAGGAGTCCAGGGTCGAATTGTAGATCACCAAATTTTTGGGTGCAAGATGTATACTCCGAACACAGGGCATGAGAGTTTGATAACACCTACCCGGGAACTCGCAGCCATAAAAATTGCTAAGTATGGAAATGGACGATGGTCGGTTGGACTCGTGATGTGAAGATATAGATGGATATATAATTTCTCATTCCTCCACCCCAGGAACTCACGAGCATAGAAATGCGACTAAGTATAGAACCAGAAACGGGTAACAGAAGGGAAGAAGAAAAGGGAAAAACCGATAAGTATAGAAGAGGAAAAAGAAACGGAGAAAAGAATTTCATGCCTCACATAACAACACTTAGTCTGATAATTATCAAGCGATAGAAACACATCAACTATGGGAAAAACATTCTCAGCCATGAAATATAGTTGGAGCTCAACAGACCCTAATTCAAGTTTAAAGAGATGTTGTTTATATCTATTTCAACAAGCTCATAGGCAGAGTGAGGCTTGCGAGTTTGAGGAGTTTGGGGTTGAATTATAGATCACCAAAGTTTTTTCTGCAAGATGTATACCCTGAACATGAGGCATGAGAGTTTGATAGTGCCTACCGAAGAACCCACAACCATAAAATTGGCTAAGTATGGAAACGAATGACGGTCGGTCAAACTCGTGATGTGAAGATATAGATGGATATAGAATTTCTCAGTCCACCATCACGGGATCCCGCGAGCATAGAAATGTGACTAAGTATAGAACCAGAAACGGATAACAGAGCGGAAGAAGAAAAGAGGAAAACAGGTAAGTATAGAAGAGGAAAAAGAAAGGGAGCAAAGAAATTTATGCCTCACACAACAACACTTAGTCTGATAATTATCAAGTGATAGAAACACATCAACTATGGGTAAAACATTCTCATCCATGAAATATAGTTGGAGCTCAATAGACCTTGATTCAAGTTTAAAGAGATGTTGTTTATTTCTATTTCAACAAGCAATAGACAAAATATATGACTTGGCATTCTTATATGCAAGGATATTCTAAAATATAACAAGCTTCAATATATGTAAAATTGGATAAAGTATGCAGATTAGATTTTTCTAACCATGCGTCTTAGTCTCTGGACCTTGCACTATGATGGAGATTTCACTTCGACTTGTGGATAGTTCTTGTGAACTAAAAAACATGTGGTGTAAACGACATAAACATATTTACCATGGCATAGTAGAATAAATAATTGTGGATATTTGTTTCCTAAACATAGTAAGAGCATACTCTATGAATCCTTACCTTAGGCCTTGTCATTGTGTTGATGTTTGTGATGATTCACTGTTTGCTCAAACACATACGCAATAGAGAAAATATATGAGTTAACATTTTCATATGCAAGCATATTTTCAAATATGGCAAGCTGTAATATATGCACAATACTAAAGAGGGACATCATGTCAACACCTTTGTAGATGACAGTGGGCTAGAACAATATTGCATTTTAACTATGATGATGCCTTAAAAAAACTAAAATAACCAACAATTTTTTGCCAATTCAAGATCGGCACAAAAAAAATCATCACATTCCATAATATTCTCCCATTAATGCGTTTTAATCAAAGATGTCCTCGAGATTTACGCTTATTAATGTCAATCTTTTTTAACCTATGTGGTGATTTGTCACTAGTAAAATCATAATTAATGTGCATTGGGAAGGGGTGAAGGTGGAAGGGATGGAGGAGAGTGAAAAATGCTTTGAAACTTTTGTGAACCCGGGAGTCCGTGAACCCGCGAAACTTTGAAGAATCAACTAAGTATGGAAAGGTGGGGCAGTCAAACGGAGTCATCGTAGGTAGAGTGAGGCTTGCGATTTTGAGGAGTTTGGGGTCGAATTGTAGATCATCAAATTTTTGGGTTCAAGATGTATAACTAGAACACGGGGCATGAGAGTTCAATAGCACCTACGCGGGGACCCGCGGCCATAAAATTGGCTAAGTATGGAACTGAAAGGCGGTCGATCGAACTCGTGATGTGAAGATATAGATGGATATAGAATTTCTCACTCCGCCACCCTAGGAACTCGTGAGCATAGATATGCAACTAAATATAGAACCAGAAACCGATAATAGAGGAGAAGAAGAAAAGGGAAAAATGGGTAAGTATAGAAGAGGAAAAAGAAAGGGAGAAAAGAAATTTATGCCTCACACAACAACACTTAGTCTGATAATTATCAAGCGATAGAAACACATCAACTATGGGAAAAACATTCTCAGCCATGAAATATAGTTGGAGCTAAACAGACCCTGGTTCAAGTTAAAAGAGATGTTGTTTATATTTATTTCAACAAGCAATAGACAAAATATATGACTTGGCATTCTTATATGCAAGCATATTCTAAAATATGACAAGCTTCAATATATGTACAATTGGATAACGTATGCAGATTAGAGTTTTGTAATCATACCTCTTAGTCTCTGGACCTTGTACTATGATGGAGGTTTAACTTCTATTTGCCGATAGTTCTTGTGAACTAAAAAGCATGTGATGTAAATGACATAAACATATTTACCATGACATAGTAGAATAAATAACTATGGATATTTGTTTCCTAAACATAGCAAGAGAATAATCTATGAATCCTTACCTTCGGCATTGTCATTGTGCTGATGTTTGTGATGATTCACTGCTCATGCCCATGTCACTTGTGAAATAGTGGCTATGAACATGTGTATATTGTTCATACTCGATATGGATGTGCATTAGGCATATGCATTGTGTTTGCACTGGCACCACTCTTTCCATACCTTTTGG
>SNQJ01S0055466.1:0-34086 GCA_010110895.2 Picea sitchensis
CTAAAGGAGGGAAAAGGGTAAGGAGAGGCTCATTCTTCACTTGAGAGAGTTGAGAGGAGAGGAGGAGAAGAAAAAGCTCTTGGGCACATTTCTTGAGGAGAGGAGGGCACATGAGGTCAAGGGTTTGAGGAGAAGCAATGTCTTGGGTGCTAGCTTGCATGGAGGGTCATTCATGGAGGCTTGGGCACTAGCTTGAAGCTAGGCGCATTCTAGAGAGGAGGGGCGCACATGCTAGTGGAGGGGGGCATCTAGCTTGGGAGTGGTCCCTAACTTGTGGAGGAGACTCATTCACTTGGAGAGGGCACACTCTAATGTATGGAGGGCACAAGGGTGAGTGAGGGCGCACACACTTCTGGAGTTTTTGCTAGAGGAGGGGCGCACTAGAGTATAGTGCACACTAAGCTAAGGAGGGAGGCACTCTTGTGAGAAGGGTACAAAACCAAGGGCTAAGGCAAAGGCAAAGGACAAGGTTCAAGCAAAGGCAAAGGAAAAAGCAAGCACAAGGAAAGAGAGCCAAGGGATTAGCAAGAGAAGAAGGGCGCACCAAGGCAAAGGGCACCTTACTTCAATGGGCTAGCAGGCACATCTTCAAGGGACTCCAAAGCATCCAAGTGTGGTTTCTATCGTACCAGGTTCACTTGTATATGTTTTCCTTGTTGTAAATTTTTCTTTGAGATCTTCTATATACATCTATCTCCAAACTGGTTTTCCCCGGGGGGGGGTTATCCAGGGTCATGTTGACCAAAAATACTTGTGTCCATTTTTCATGTATGGTTAGTGTTTAAATCAGATGTTAGGAGCTTGTTAAGATCCTAGAGGAGTGCTATATGTTTTGAGGTTTGCATGTACTAACATTGGGTTACTAAAACTACTTGCAAGGGCACCTTAAAAAAGAATATATCCATCAGTCGAGGGCAAAATTCTTGGCAGATTTGAACAGACCTGTTTGCTGTCCTAAACCGCAGCAAAGGAAAGATTTGGTTGATGAAACTTAGAGCCAAACAAGAGGTCAAAGACAGACCTGTTGGGTAACCCTCATAGTTCCTCAAAAATCTACAATTTAAGGGTTGGACGACCCATCTCCACAAGGATAAAAAGGATTACACATTCTCACCATGGGATTCATCAACAATGCATTCCAGATACCTAGACTCTAGATTCTTCCCATCAATGTCAAATATAAGGAGAATATATGTTGGTTGTTTTCAAGCTCCTCCCAAGGTCACCAAATCAAGGCATCTCAAAACTAGACTCTCCTTGGATAACATCATCAAGCAATGTATTGGTGCCTTCTCAATGATTGTTGTCATCGCAAATACTTATTTTTCTCCACTCTTTACTTTTTCATATCTTCCCAATGATATATATTAGCTCTCTCTTTTCTTTATTGTATTACTTGGACACTTGCATCTTTTATTTTCTCCCTTTTGGAGTATCTACTTACAGTCCTATAGCTTCATTATCACTGATTATACTTCCTAGAGCCATTGACCCAGTCTTCCAGGTCATCTGTGGACACCAATAAAAGTGCCTTATCTTATATGTCTTCAACTGAAATGTTGTTTGCTGCAAAAAAGGTTTCTAAATGAGGTGACTATAATACTAGGGTTCAATGGGACACCTTCTGGTTAAACTTTTATATTGTTCAAGTTATCATTGTAGGCACTGGATTTTCTCAAATTTCTCTATTCCTTTCTACAACTCTCTTTTGTAGCAAATAGGCAAATATTAATTCAATATGCTTTCTGTTCAACTCCATCAAAATTTATCTTCCATTTCATGCATTAGTTCTGTCATAATTGATGGCATAACGCCGATATCAATATAGTCTATTGAAGTCCATAATGGTATTAGCTTCCCTGAACTAATCATGACAATACAAAAAAATTGTAGTTGTTGTCCAAAAGGTTGAATGCTGGTCCCTGAAAAATAGTGTTTTATTCAAAATAAGAAATAATTGAGAATCTTCCTCACATCAAACTAAAAATTTCCATGAAGTGCAACAATCCCTGCATGAGATTAAGATGGATGAGTCAACCTAACACTACATACATGAAACCATAGCACATGAAAGTAATATCAGTTACCAAACTCCATCACAGGAAACATGTACAAGAGCTTTTACTCTATTATAAATATTTGTCTATCAAGTTCCCTGTTGACAGCACTTCCATGAAAATCCACGCCCTTCTTATAGAGATCAAGGAAGATGAATCATTGCCTCTCAACGACAAGTAATCACAATCCTGTAAACTATATTCCATCCTATCAAATTATATACTTAAAGAAACCCAACATATAATACCAAATGGTCAACACTCGAGAACCTTGCTAGACAAACCTTAACTAATTACACATAAACTAGTAGGTACTCAATCTCCACAATTAAAATTTTAAAGGAAAAACCATAGTGTATTTTGTAAGTAAGCTCTTTACCTTTGAAACATAATGCAAAAGCAAATTTAAATAGCAAACCTCGTTGCCTAACATTGTAACATCATCAATGCAAACCTACATAACGACATAAATTAATCATCTATAAGGTATATAAATAAGCCAAACATGTTATATATATTTTATTTGTTGGACATGTATTGTACTCTTCACAAGTAGACTTACTCTCATCCCAGCGCAAAGGGGGTCTGAGGGGGCCTATGGTTCTTCGACGCAATGTAAACTAATTCTAGTTAAGGAATTGGGGTTGTAATCTAATCTGGGTGAACGGATAGGGTTTTGGATGCTACAGAATACCTAAATATTGTATTGCGAATGGTGAAGTTAATACAATGAGATAGAGAGAGGTGTGGCTCTCAATTAGGTTGGATTTCCCAGTTAAGGGGTTCCAAGGTAAATCTGGTGTATATTGTGTGCATGTGCCATTGTTATTCTTATGATTTAGATTCTATCAGTATTGTTTTTCTTGCACAGGTTTATCAAACTTTCATTATTTACACGAACATTCTTCGCATTTATTACATTGTTTGGTTTGCAATCTTTGTATTACGATATCCCAATAAGATATAAACAACATAAACATTCACCTCTAGGAATTCTTCACCATATTTCTAGTAACTAGCAAAAACTGGAAAATGAAAATGTGGTTGGCCAATCCAGAGCGGTTCACAAGGGACAATGCCCGAACCAGACCAGAGTTTGATTATGTCCAGAACTAGCCGAACCAGTAAGTCCCAGGTTGGACCAACCCTCAACAAATTTGAGGCCACCCGCATGCTCGCAAGGTCAAAAAAGGAAAAAAAGGAAAGAAATGGTGCCCATTCCTCCCAAACTCCAATTCATCATTATATAATGACCCCCCCCTATTTGTCTCACACTTTTCTCATTGATCATTTGTGACCATTTAAAGATTACAACATTGTGATGAAAAGAGTTGATTTGTAGCAGCATTGGAGCTGATTTGGCATTGTTAGCGGGTTGCTTTCGATGGATTGAGCATCTATATCAGCGATCTGCATATCATCTACAAGCTTGGGGGATATTTGACACCGGATTGTTGTGGCCAGCCAAAGGTATGTCCAGAATATTTCTAAGTTCAACCCCTTATTGTTTTTCTCATAAAATTGTTGAGTATTCTTTTAGCAAATAAATAAAGATAGGTTTTGCATTTGCAGATTTGTGTTCAATGTTTGAGACATTGTCATCACCCCCAAGGATGTGAAAGACCCTACACGAAATCATTGTTGTGAGGTTGTTGGGAAAAAGTTTTCCATTGTAAGAAGGAAATGAAAAGATGGGAATTCATACAGTGAAAGAACACTTACTTGGTATTCATGGGAATGTTAAACCATCCCTTTCCACTGACCCAAAGATTAGAGAGAAAATGCTAGCCTCTATTAAGGATTGTCTGATAGAAAAGGCCAAGCAAAAAGAGATCGCTGATGTGATAGGGAGCAGGAAAGAGATTGTTGACAATACAAGCACAATTGGCAACCCTTGTTTTGACGACTCTTCCACTTACTCTTTTGTTAAGGATCCCTTTCAATATATTGTTCCATTTCATATTGATGCCAACACTCCATCTACATCAAAAAGGGAGAAGATTGATGGGTGTTTTGAAAACTAAGCCACTCATATCACTCAATTCACCATTGATAGCCATTGGAAAAAGCAATACAAGGAAGCAGCATTCAAATACATGGCTAGGTGGTGGTATGATGCAGATATCCCTTTCAATGTTTCCCACTTACCTTATTATCAGCGTATGTTAGATGCCATAAATGAATGTGGTAAGGGCTTCAAAGGCCCTATTTTTCATAATTAAGGAAGCACTTTTACAAAATGAAGTTGCATCCATAAATGGGTACTTCGAAGGATTTTAAAGAATTGAAGACCCAAACAAGGTGTACCATCATGTTAGAGGAATGCACTAATGGAAGGTCTCATACCATTCTTAATTTTCTCAAATTTCCTCATTTCTTGCCCACAAGGCACCGTCTTTGAAATCAGTAGATGCATCCAATTAGGTGAAAGATAAACAATTATTATTTGAGCTTTTGGGTGAGGTGGTTATGGAGGTGGGGGTAGAGAATGTTGTATAGGTCATCAATAATAATGCATCTAATTCTGTAGTTGTTAGTAAGTTGTTGGAGGATAAACACTCAACCATTTTCTTGACCTCGTGAGCACACTACCTAGACCTCATACTTGAGGATAGAGGCAAACTAGATTGGATAAAGAAGGTTGTAAATCATGCCAAGTGTGTTACCAAATACATCTACAACTACACATGGGTATGGAACCTGATAAGGAAAAACATAGGGAGCAAGCAACTTGTTATCCTTGTCGTCACCAGATTTGCAACGAACTTCCTCACATTGCAAATCTCTCATTTCCTAGAAAAGCATCTTGAAGAAGATGTTTTCTTCTAATGAGTGGACTAATCTCAGTGAAGCAACAACGTTGATGCGTAGGACCTCTATGTGAAATTTTTTGACACCAATTTTAGTCAAAGTTGTTGAGCCCCTAGTTAAGGTGTTGCAGATGGTAGATGGGGATAAATTGGCCATCAATTATATTTATGGGGCCATGTATCAGGGGGAAAAGCAAAATAAGGGCAACAAACAATAATTTTGAAAAAACAAAGTAACTACCTATTTGAAAGATCATTGATAACAAACAGAACAACCAACTTCATCGATCTATACATGCAGCTGGGTATTTCCTGAACCCAAGGTACCATTACACATCCAAGTTTGTAGTAGATGCAATTGGTAAGGTCAAAGATGGACTGTACACATGTATTCAATGCATGGTCCATGATCCAAAAGTACAAGATTAAATAAATAAGCATATCAATGTTTTCAATCTAAGCAGAGGTACCTTTCAAAAACAAGTAGTTGTTCATGCATGAGATTAGGACCAACCAAGTAAGCAATTCCAAAGCTTTTAAGTTCAAGTATTCCTTGTTAAAGTCATTGAACTTTCTAGCCAATGTTACAAACGAATTTCCTGAATTTTCTAACTTTGTCTTTGACTCTTGTGATTTATCATGGCAAATTGATGGGAACCATTTGGCAATGAATGCCACCAACTACAAAACTGTGTAGTTTGGATCCCAAGTCAAACTTGTAACATTTCCAAGTGTGAGCACAATAACTCTGTCTTTGAGTGCATTCACACAGAAGAAAAATGTTTGGAACAACGGCTGAATGATTTTGTCTTCGTGCAGTACAACCTTACAATAAGGTGCAACTAGTTGCTGAAAACAAAATGCAGATCCCATTGTCTTGGAGGATATTGATCCCTCCTTGGAAGGGATTGTGGAAACTCAACCAACAGCATTTGAGGATGATCACTAGGGGTTGATAGACTTGCAGCCACAAGCAACACTGGAGGATCAAAGAACTAGTACTAATGTCCTTGGAGGATAAACATGGAGGCCAAAGGATGAGGCAAAGAGTGATGATGAAGATCCTAGCGAACGGAATGATTTTGGTGATATTAGTTGTTTGTTGTCGAATTATGGTGTTTTGGAGTCCAGAGGTCATTTAGAGACTTGATGTTTATGCATATTGTCTCATATATTAATTGCACGAGGTGTCATTTTGTTATTTTCACCGTTACATGCTATATACATGAGTAAACTTTGCATATTTGGTGTCTAATGGTGTCTAAGGATAACTGGTACTTTAACCCAGTTTCTGGCCAGCTCCGATCCGGTCCCAGTCTGACCCTCCACTGTTTATGGTCCGGTCCGTCCGACCCTCAGCCGGCTCTGGCCCCAATTCTGGTTCTGATAATTTTGGTTGCCAGTAACAAAATAAATATACTATTAAACAAATATTGAACATCAAAAAACGATTCCATTTACATGTACTTGCAATGTAAATTGCACATACATGCAAAGGATTTTCTTACAAAGTGTGCACTGGAAAACAAATATCTAATCCATATATGTCCCAACCCAATTGCATCATTTATAAAAATGTTGTCATCGAGAGCACATTATTGAGTAATTTTATCTACAACAAAACTATGTGTATTTGTATACCTCGCTGAAAAAGGATAAAAATTGCATTCAATAACAAAGCACACACCTTTAGATTAAACAATGAATTAGAATGCTTTGATAGGCCACAAAAGAATACAGAAACCTTCTCACAATGAATATGCATGTCTTCAATGCCATTTTACAATGAGATAAGAATCTAGACTAAATAGCATTAATCATTCAATAAAAATCATCAGACTAAAACAGGAAAAACATTGAACAAATGCCATCATTGCCAATGATACCACAAACATGTACGTGAATAGTGCAATATTGCAGAGAAGAAGGCAATCAGTTCTCTGAAAGATTTGCCAGCAGCAACACAGCTGCCACATACCAGGAAAAACCAACTTCTGAGTCACATTTGCTTCCCCCCTGCAGTTAAATTCTGGTTTTGGAATCCTTCATTTATTTCTTCAAGACACTGCAGGTGGAAGCAAACACAAAATCACTTCTCTCATTTAACTTATAACACTTCACACCAAAGTATTTTACCTCTGTGCCCTATGATAGAAAGCATGCTTTAATCTGAACCTTAAAAAGAGTTTAGCACTAAAAGTCATTACTATTGCATGAAACCTGTAGGAAATTGCCCTTGTGCTTCCTATAAGGAAATCTACTACAAGAACAAGAAACCAGGAAAACAGAGTTCAATGGAAATAAGAAACCAGGAAAGCAGAATTCCATTAAACTGATTATTGTTGTAGGCTGAATAAGCATTCAGAATATTTATGATCCTAAAGCGGGCAATTATAAAGAAAACCAAGTTAAATCGTTCACATGTATGCACATAATCAGCTCCATGATTAAGTAGAAACAACACCTCGCCAACTGAACCGCATGTCAGCATCTTCCAACTGAAATGAACCAGAGTATACTCATATCAACACGCATTCAGGTCTTCAAAGCTGGCCAGTTTGAAACGCAAGAAAGCTGTTGATGCACATAATTTGCTTGTTCAAGAATAAAATCAGATAAGGGTGAGTTTTACAGGCAAGTTAAAAGGCCAATACTCAAAATTCAGCAACATCCCGAAATCACTAAAAAAGTTGACTTTGTGCTTGTTGATTCGGAATTAGACAAGGAATCCAGTTATGAGTCCAACCTTGATATCATCAGGTTAAGACAAAGGACCAAGTTTACAACATAACTGCCACATACAAATATTTTCCTGTAGTGCAACTTGTATTTCAATTTATAGTATTCTAGCTCTAAACAAGCGGCAAACTAATTAGCAACAGCTTGGTGTAGTTAGGAGAGGCTCAACCAACCTAAAGTTGGAACCTTAGACCCCAAAATTGCACTTTATCCCGCAGGATAAATTGACATAAGGGAAAGAACAGGGTCTGATTCTGTCAGCCATTCACAGCAAATCACTGGTGTTTCTCATTCTAATAGCTCTCCCTGTTAGAAGTCTATATCAGTTCAAACTCTTTAGGATTTTACATGTTGGCAGCTGCTCAGAACAAACTCTGGCTGGCCCAGATAAAATCAGCTTGTTAAAATGCTAACAAAAGTTGAGTGTCCCTGGCTCTGCTATTGCACGTATATTTTCATTAAATGTATATTTCCATTTGCTATTTTGTAGGGGAGTTCACTATCGATTAGGGAATTACCTTAAAAAAACTTTTTCAACAACAACAAAAAAACTTATTGAGTTTGTATGAGAATATATGGACCTTGCTATATTTGTTCGTTGACATAGAGATGTCAGGGAAGTAATAGACCCCAACAAGCAGACCTAAAGACAAACCCTTGAAACTCGCACCCAAAACAATGGTGATGAAATTGACATGAATAAAACACTTAGTGTCCATCAAGTGGATGTTAGTTTTTGGTTGCTCTGAGTAGTTCTCCTCGGAAGAGGGCACATGAATATTGGAGGGGATTCCTTGCAGATGGATGTGCCGCGTGGGAGAGATTCCCTTAGACTCCAATGATAGATTCCTTACACTTATGACACTTGCAATCTTCTATTTTTGGTCAGTGCAAGGTTATGATAGATTCTATGACAGGTATGATAGATTCTTCTTAGACAGTTAAGATAGCTTTATGACAGATTCCTTCCATGGAAGAGTATGTAAGAGGTATTCTATGCATAGGTAAGGCACATTGCTTGGGAGTGATTCTTTTGTATGTGGGGTGCTCTCTTTGAGGTCTATTATTAGCAATTAAGTTTTGTCCCTGTTTTTCCCTCTTGTCGAGTTTGAGTAGATGAGGGAGGGAAAAACTAGTTAAGGTTATATATTCATACATGTGAGGTGTGTGAACATATAGTGTGAGAATGTGAATGCTCGAGAGAAGCCATTGTAGTCCTTCTATTGTGTTAATGATAAATCATAAGATATTGATTGCTGTTACAGAATTCCATCTTGTTGTCCATTGGACCATTACATTCCTGCAGAAAATTTCTTAGATCAGAGTTCATCTTTTGCATGGTTGATCTCATCTCTTGTTATGCAGTGTTTTCACTTCTGAGTTTCCATTCAACACTTTTGTTTGTGCAGATCTGAAGCGTTGATTGGTGATTCATTTCTCTTTTAGTTGCAGGACAATTCTTTGAGAACAGACCTTTGTATTACGGAGATATAAAATTACAACATGGTATTAGAGTTGTGCATTTGAGATTCTCCAAATCCGTGTATGGAATGATGGATTGCTCCCTGTATGAGGGAGATGTAAAAGGATCTTAGTGGGTATGATGCCTAGAAGACTCTAGAGATTGGAGTGATCCATACCTATGAGAAGCACCAGGACCTGTGCAAGGTTGTGGATGAGATCCCTGTGCAGCTCCAAATATCGGAGTCGATGTGTTCCCTGAGCTAGGCACAGTGAACCTGTGATAGATTGATTTCATTCACTAATCCGTTTGATGAAGTGTGTTCTAGGTTTGCAGAATGACTACCTACTCTTGGTCTTAGACAATGTAACAGTGTAAAGGGTGCATACAACATTGCATCTTGCAACTGTCAACCGCAAATGCTTTTGGAGGATATAGATTTTTGGGATATTGTATAAGGGATTGTTGTTGCTCCAACTAATGCTACTTTTTTAGCCATACATAACAAAAGTATTTCCAAAGCGAAGAAACCCTTATGGATTCGGCAAAATACCATTTGTTCACTGATGAGATTTATGAAGTGTTGATTGTTAGATTTTATTTACTTATAGAGCAATAGTGTTACCAGTGTTCTTTTATTCCTTTAACATTAACAGTTATATCATAGACTGAACAATAATAGCAACATAAACAATAGATAAGAGTACACGAGAGATTTATCCTGGGAAAACCCCAAATGGGGGAAAATCCCAGCAACCTTTCTTAGATAGATTATGTCCACAACAGTCCAACCATACACCAGCTCTCAAGAGCAACGGACAAGAAAGAAACCCTAGCACTAGGTTAGCGCAAAAGCTAGTGCTCCCAGCTGCAGCAGCTGCACCATACAAGTAGAGGGCACCTCCTCAGAGAGATAGCACACGAGAGAAAGCCTTCACCAAGAATAACCAAGAACCTCAGATACTGCTGCATTGCGTCTTCTTTTTCTCCTCTTTAGACTTGCGCATTCTTCTTCGTGAGAGAGTGAGTGTGTGTCCAAATGAGCTAGACGTCTCCCTTATTTATAGTCTTTAAGGAATCTTATTTTCACTTTGTTATTTTCCTTGTGGGCCGACTTCTCTTCTGGGGTATTCTTTTGTTGTTCAATGGTTTTCCTGGACTTCTAGAATCTTCTTCTCTTCTAAGAAAGGTTGTCAAGACAAAAGTTTCTCCCACAGCTACCAAAACATCAACACTCCCTCTTAGCTAGAGAGGTATCTTTCTACGATGTCTTCATCTAGTAGTCCACTAACTACTCTGCAATCAACTAGTAGCACACAGCTACTACCATGCCATCGGTAGCTCAAATCATTTGTCACAGTCTCTGCGATCAAGAAGCACACAGCTGCTCCCAAGTGATATGGTAGTCTCCACGGAAATCAGCTAGTAGCACACAGCTACTACAATGTCATCCAATAGAACCAATGTTACCAAAACCGAACCGGAACCGGTAAAACCGGCCGGTCCGACCGGTTCCGAGCCCAGACCGGTTCAAACCGGCCCCCTGAACCGCTTCAGACCGGTTCCGTACGGAACCGGCCGATTTCTTGCCTGAACCGGCCGATTCCATACGGAACCGAGTTTTTTTTTGCCAATGAGGCCTGTGGCCGGAAAAGTGAGGGAATTTTTAATTTTTTTTTTAAATTAGGGTTAGGGGCATGCATGGGAAGCTTCTAGAATTGTCTAGAGCCCCTAATGAAGCTATAAAGCCAACCCCACCCCCTCTCTTTCACTCACACTACTCATTTGGCTTTTCTTGAGTAATTAATGGTAATATTAAATTCTTAAAGTAACCTTTTACTTAAATTTTTAACATTACCATTAATTGTTTCAGGATGTTTGAGAGTGGTTCCAACCTCATTGGACTTCATATGGAGAAAGTAGAATTTTAGGTCCCATTCAAAATTTAGCAGACTTAATGGTTTTCAGGATTTCATGAGAGAGTGGTTCCAACCTCATTGACTTCATATGGAGAAAGTAGAATTTTTAGGTCCCATTCAAAATTTAGCAGTCTTAACGGTTTTTTTGGATTTCAAGATTGGCAGGATTGCAATGTTTCCAATCGTTGGATTCTACTTCAAGCGTAAAGAGGAAAAGGAAACCACATTTAATCAAGGGAACCATACCCTTTATGTACCTCGCATGTTGGTGGCATTGATTGTTGAACTCTTCGTCACGACCCCAGTAAAAAAGTAACCTTCACTCAAGTATAAATTCTTCTTTTGAACTCTTCTCTTTGTCATTGTTTCAAGTGACTTAGTGGTGTATCTCACACCAACCTCATTCTTATTTGTAAGCACCGGGCAGAGAGAAGAGTGGGTTGAAGGGAAAGACAAAGATTCACATGGATGCACATGAATATGTATTTGTTTTCAAAAATTGAATATTTTATGTATTTTTAGTGACCGGGTTTTTTATCTCGGTTCTCGTTCGTCTTCGAATCTTCGCTTTGGGGTCGACGGGTTCAATGACCGGTCCGGTTCGGGTAACATTGAATAGAACACACAATCGGCATTCAAGCCATAGTATTACATTGTATAACCGGGCTCTGGTGATACACACCACTAGTGGTACACAACCACCGCAGTATTACGTACCATCGCCTAGTGATACACACTCATTGCTAGTGGAACACATCCATCGTAGTAGCAATACAACATTAAACCAAATGATACACAATCACCAGCTCGCTAGAACACATCCACCGTGAGTAGCACACAGCCTAATGTCCAAGTGATACACAATCACCGCCATGGAACACATCCATCAGTAGCAATAAAGCTATTGTCCGCTGATACACACCATCAAGTAGTGGAACACATCCACCATAGTAGCACATGCCTATTATCTAGTGATACACAATCACCGCCATAGTCTCACAAGGACTATGTGTGTGATGTTTCCTTTCCTCATCAAGTCCGGTAGTGCATTACCCCTCGGGCCACCTCACACATGACTAACTTAGGGAACCCTTGGGCCGAGGGGTTAGGCCAATGGAGAAACAACACACCTCCTCTCAACGAGGGTGGACATTCGCGATCATGCCAAGCTTGTCCCTCAAGTACTCATACTTCACTCTAGACAGAGGATTGGTTAACACATATGCAACTTGTTCATCTATTTCAATATATTGTAGTTTTATAGCTCCTCTCTACAACATGTCTCGGTTGTAATGATATTTGATCTCTATGTGCTTTAACTTTGCCATGAAAGACATGATTATTTGAAAGCTTCATGCAACTTTGATTGTCACAATGTATCAAGTTGGCTCCAACTCTAGATCAAAATATCCCCTGCAGCATAACTTCAAGCCACACGCTTCACGGGTTTTGCCACAGATGTAATATACGCCTCTATGTTGTAATTGAAAATGTTGATGTCTTTCCTGCTAACCATGAGATCATACCTGATCCCAAACTGAAGTAACATCCGTATAAAGCCTCGGGTCCACTACACTCCTTTCCCAATAAGAGTTTTGTATTAACCGCAACTTCTCACATCTCCATGAGATATTATCTCAATACATATCCAACTGTACCAATGAGGGTACCTCAACATATGTTTTTTCTACCATCCAATGTACATGTCTAGGTCTTTCAACCATGTAATCGCATCAAGGTGCTTATCGCGAAAGCATATGCGAACCGACCGTGTTAATCAAGTACATCAAGGATCTAATCATCTGTCTGCATTATCGGATCCACCAAATCTGAAGATTTGTCATTCAAGAGCTTCATATTTATCGTCATAGGTGTGTGGCCATGGAATTGCAGTCCTTCATCCCAAATTTAAGTAGGATCTCAACAGTATATTTTCCTTACAGCAGGCATCATCCGCCTCGCCACACCTCCAATCCCAAGAAGTAATGCATCGCACCT
Organism: Picea sitchensis; assembly: GCA_010110895.2. Classification (NCBI taxonomy): domain Eukaryota; kingdom Viridiplantae; phylum Streptophyta; class Pinopsida; order Pinales; family Pinaceae; genus Picea; species Picea sitchensis. The sequence goes on from SNQJ01S0055466.1 coordinate 12,986, forward strand.
AGATCCTTCATCTCGAACTCTGAAGTGAGATCTCTCTTGCACCCAACTATGAGCTTCATCACCGTTAGAAATAGGTCATCCACATATAGGACAAGAATGAGAGTATCCTCTCCAAAAAACAATGTAATATAGATTCAAATCCACCTCACTCTTCTCAAAAAAACAACTGCTGCAAATAGACATCTACCCTCGAATACCAAGCCCTGGGAACTTGTTTCATCCCATACAATTCCTTATTCAGTCTACACACATGGGACTCCTTCCCATGGATCACACAACCTTGTGGTTACTTATACACACTTTTTCCTCTATTACACCATTCAAGAAAGTAGTATTGGCATCCATCTAGTGCAATTTTCATCCCATTACGGAAGCAATCGCACAATCGCATCTGATGGAAGTGTACTTTTGCTACAAGAGAAAATGTCTCATCATAATACTCTCCTTTCTCTGAGAACCCTCTACTGGCCAAATCTTGTCTTGCACTTCTTTATGCTGCCATTTGTAGCATGCTTTGATCTTGTAGATCCACTTGAAGTCACTATTGACTTTCCTTGGTCTTAGAACCACTTCCCACACATCATCATTCTTCATGATGGTTGATACTCCCCATCATGGCATCCTTCCATTCCTACTCTTAGCAGCTTTTTTCAGCAGGAAGGTTCTCAATCAATGATTTTACTCATCAACACCACAATTGGAAAACTTGTGGTCTCTGCTCAAGAGCTTTTGGGAACCGGTGCATGTCCTTATGCTTCATGTAAGGTGTTCCAGAGCCAAGTTGGTCTCTTCCTGGTGACTGCAGCTTCTCTGGTTGGATCTATGTCTCTTTGACTCTACCATCTCATTCTAAACTTCTAAAATGGGTTCCTCTAGAATAGAGTCAACCATGAATTATCCTTCAGAGTCTCCTCGCCCTCGTCCTCATCCATGTGGGATTCCCTTGATCTTCCGAAGGCTTCATCTTCATCAAAGTCACATCCTGGTGCTAATCTCAATCTATCTCTGCCTGGAGATGTATATTCTATAAGCCTTCTAAGTCTCACTGTATCCAACTTAAGATGCCATTCCTTCCTCAAGGTTCTAACTTCATTCTCTTTTCCTTTGGAAAATGAATGCACACTCACATAGACAACCAAATATCCTCAAGTGGCTGGCCTCTAGTTTCTTTTCCCCCAAAGGAACACCTCTCAAAATTCTTCCCCAATATCTTGTGAGGACTTCTATTATGGACATGCTATACAGATGTAATGGATGCTTCTTCCCATAGGTGCATGGGTAGACTCGAGTCATGAATCATTGCTTTAGCTGCTTCAACAATCAATATGTTCTTTCTCTCAGAACCCCATTCCCCTGCTAGGGTTGTAGGGAGTTGTTATCTCCCTCTTAATTCCTGCTTCCGTGCAAAAGTATTTGAACACATTTGTGGTGTACTCACCTCCATTGTCAAATCTCAAGACCTTAATCTTCCTTTTAGAGATTCTCAACCAAAGCCTTTAATTCTTGAAACTTGTTGGAGGACTTGTCTTTGCTTTCAAGAAGTAGATCCATGTCTTCCGTGAATAGTCATCTATGAATAAGACATAGTATAGAAAGTTTCCTAAGGATGGCACCATCAACTGCCCACATACATCAGAGTGTATGATGTCAAAGACCCCTTTGGATCTATTGTCAACAAGTAGTAGAGCTTCCCTTTGTATTATTACCAAGTGCACAACCTTTGTATACTCCATCATGATCTACCTAAAATTTCGGTAGACCTGTAACCATTTTGCTAAAAATTGGTAGTGTTTCACCCTATGTGGAGTAAGTTCCAATGCCAGCTCACTTGAGCTAACACTTTTGTGTACAAAGGCTTGTTCTGGGTGTCCCTTAAATTTATATATATTCCTCCCTCTCAAATACCAATCATGGTAGTTTTATCAATGTTTGAATTCTTGGGCCATATAAGTACTTGGCCATCCACAAAAGCTACCCAAAACCTTTATCTTCTAAAGCTTAAATAGATAGAAGATTTTTCTTTAAGCCTTGTACAAATAGAACATCTTTAATGAAAATAGGATTACCTGAATCAAGTTGCAAGGAGGTTTCTCCAACTCTTGATCAGATGTCCGAATCATCCCCAAGCTACACTTGAAGTGATGAACTCTTTTCTGTTAAGTTTGAAAGAGAATTTTTGAATCCAGTTAAGTTTGAAAGAGAATTTTTGAATCTGGTCCTTCTTGTGGTCATGATTTCAGGGGAAATAAACCAAGTATTGGATCTGTCTTTAGTTTGACCACAGCTGGAGGTTTCTTAGAGACTTTAGGACTGTCATTGAGCATGTAATCTAGCTGGTATTCAGCTGGGCGAAATATTCTATTGCAGGGTTTATTATTTCTGCTAATTGGAGCGATTCATGAGAGTTCTTCAGAATTTGGAGCAGCCACTTGTTACCTTTCAAGCAGAGGGTTTTGCTACAGTCTAATCATCATTCTAGTGCCTTTACAGCCTGTAAAACAGCAGCTATATCTCTGTAAGCAATTCTGCAAATATTCTTGGCATTTATCTATAATACTATATAAATAAGTCAAGCTTGGGAGAGGTATTTTGTCTATCTTGTGTGCATCTCTTTAGCATCCATTTTATATGTTTCCTCCATGATGTTGTTTGATGTATACTTTTGTTCCGAACACATAACATATGAACTGTTTGACGAAATGATTCAAAGAGATATACTGTATTAAACATAGCAGCCACCTAGAACTCATAACAGTCAGTCTTTGAGGAGTAACAAGGAGGTATAAAATGAATATTTTCCAGGTCCCAACAAGCTAACTAGGTCTGTCTTTGACCTCAAGTTGGCCTCTAAGTTTCAACTGTCAAACAAGGGTTGGTTGTTGCTCTTTATAACAGCAAACTGTTCAGTAACTTCTTCGCTGTTCTGTTACTGCTACATAGGCCATTAAGGTGCTCTAGCATGTAGTTTTTGTCACAAGATGTTAGCACATGCATACCATAAGCTATGTAACACACCTAGAGATCTATTAGAGATGAAATAATGTTGTCTTCAAACACTAGCACATGAAAATGAACACATAGGTATTTTTGGTCAACATGACTCGAGATAAAAGCTAAAACCCCCGGAAACCAATTTTTGGAATATGAGTATATATATGAAGAAAAGAAGGTGAATACAACAAGTACAATAAACAAATGAACTCGATACAATAGCAGCTTGAACCAAGCTGAAACACAAGTCCAAATGAAGAAGATGTGTCCTAGGATGGTGCCCTCCTCACAAGTTGCTAAAACCATTGAATTGAAGCTCTCTACCAACTAGAAGCTATGATGGAGAAACCCTCCCACGGTACTATGAATCTGTGTTGTATCTCACCTAAATCACCCTCAAAGAAACTGACCTCAAGTCCTTTCCTGCTAGTTGTGTGCCCCTCCTCATCAAGTGCGCCCTCCTCCCAGCAAGAACTAGCTCCACAATAAATGAGACTGGCTTTGTGGCTGCCTCCATGAATAGAAGTGCCCAAGCTCTCAACTCTAGCCTCCAACTCATCCTCATGCTCCTCTCCCAACTCTCTTGGTGAACATGGAATAATGAGCCTCCTTTGCCCCTTGCACCCTCATCCCTAATCAATGGTTGAAACATGAGAAAACCTAAAGTACGTGTGGATGAGATCATCTCATCACATCCCTAATCAATGGTTGAGATCATCTCAAAAGAATCTCAACTCAAAACCCACTTTACTTCAGTCTCCATAGTTTCACTTTATGTCCAATTCACCCAATAAAGAATTAATAGTCATTTAAGAATATCAAATTTCACTTTGACTTAAATCTCCTAAGTCAAAGTGAAATTAGACATAAAGTACATGGTACATGGTACAAAAGTACTTCTAATTTGTGTTTCTAGAGGCTCACAAACACAAGGACCACTTTCCAAGGTACACAATCTCAACACTCTACCGAGAGGAAAGTGCCATCCACCCCCAATCTCATCCCTATAATGGACATGGTTGCCTACTAGCAAATAATCGGTGAGTATGGTTGCACCTTCGATCAATGAAAGTAGTCTCTATCACATATCTTCTCAATCTACATGATCTATAGTCAAGCATTCTCCATCTATCCAAGATCACTCAGATCTTGGTATCAAACCAAAGATCTCAACCCTTTGGCCTCCCACCAAGGATTTCTACCTCCTTGCATCTCGCCAACACTACTATTCCTTGCATATCACCAAGAGTCACTCTCTTGGTATCTCACTAAGAGGCTCCTCTCCTCTGGTATCTCACCAAGAGTATTCCCGATTCGGTGATCTCACCAGATCCTCAACTTGGCCTCTCAAAAAGTGACTTCCACTTGAAGTGGAACCTGAACCTGATCTGCTCGTTTCCATAGCCAAGTGAGGCTCAAGCCTCATGGTGCCCCTGCTCCTCCTCATCAATTCTAATGCTCAAGCCTCAAGATCAACCTCTTTGTCTCAACAACTCTAAACCTAGTTGTCTCGTGGGACCCAACAATTCTGATGATGGTGCGTCCAAGAAACTGAACTGAAATTCTCCTCACCTTACATTTCACTGTGAGTCAATAGGTCCTCTCAACTCGGCTCTCCCACATACTTGGATGGTCTAACAAATGCATTAAAGTAGTAGTGAATGCACACTCTCTCACAAACCGCTTCCATCCAACTCAAGCTCCTCTGTTGTCGCTGCTGAAACATATGTTGACCACCTATTCAACTAGGGGGTCAACTCCATGTACCATGAAGATACATGCATCATCGGATGCTACCAAGTCAAAGACTTGCTGGTTCTTACAAGGTAGTTTTGGCCTCAGCATATTTTTGTAATGGAATTTTGCCCCCACAAGGGATAATAATGTATTGTGGTCTCAGATGGATCATAGTTAGGTCGTACAATTCTAGGACTCTCATCATTAGAGGAGTCCCTTGTTTCAGGTGTTTTTTCCCTCGCTATTGATTTGGCCTCCAACCAACCTTAATTACCTGAGTTTTTCACTCCCACAATAATTCCTCCAAAGTGGTGAAAGGCGCTCTAATGGTTTTGTCCTCTAGTAGCTAGTGTCTAAGAATACAAATGACCATGTAAGACATCCTCTAAAGCCTTTAAGTGGAATTTCGTCAGCCTAGATATAGGTTTTTTTTAATTCTATTAAAATTGTTCTAAGTTGGGTAATTTTACTGTAATTTGATGAAAATGAAAACCAGGTCCTTGGGATTTTGTTAGGGTATTTGTGCTCAAAAGCAGCCAGAATGAGACCCCTAAACCCTTTGAACAAGTTTCAACCGGCCTGGACAAGTTTTGTTAGGTGTTTGTCCATGAGGAATCTTGGTCGTTGAAAGACAACAATTTAATTAAGGTCATGACATAGTAAAATGTCATTTTTGTAAAATTGAGCTAAATAAGAATTAAAGTGGGTGGGAGATGATGTTTTGCCTAAGCTCATCCCATCCTAACCTTTCCCACCCATTACACATCCCCTAGACTTAACACCCACTTCAAACATTTCGTCCCCCTAGAGGATTTGCGCCCCCCTTCATGAGAAAACTTTAGAAAAACAAAAAATTGAAGGATTGGGTCTCTTTCTCCCTTGGTGCACCCTCCTCCTTGCTTCCTACATCGCCACCCTTTGACTTGGCCCACACCCTCCACCTCATTACCATCTCATCTATTCTCACCCAAACCCTAGAAATGCACCCTCCTCCTTGAGATCCTCACTTGTGCTTGGTGGTTGGTGGTGGACACTTGGCTTTGATCCAAGAGGGGTAACCTTGCCTCCCCAAGTATAAATTAAGGCCCTCCCCTCCTCATTTGCTCACCACTCTTATGCTATGCTACCCATTTTTCTCCTCGGACTTCTCATCTCTCCCATCTTGCTCCCATCATTCTTGTTCTCACATTTGGAGAGTAACTTGTAGCAACTAGTTGTTGCAACTCCCTACTTGGTAATAGAAAGAGCTTTGCAGGACATTGGTGTATCAAAGATTTGTCTTGCGCATTTGGATTGAGGTGATATTGTATTTTGTTGAAGCTTTCTTAATCTATAGAATAGATGTCCCAAGCAAAATAGTTTGTTTTAATGCAGATTTCCACAGTGTTGTTGTGGAGAACTTAAGCATGAGTAGAGTAGTAGATTAGCAAATTAGTTTGTTTTATCTATCTTACTTGCTCACCATTTGCTCTTATTTTGTAGATTGTTTCACAACTTGCAAGTTATCTCAAGGGTTTGTCAGGCTAGCTTTGAATTAGAAGTTTGTCTTCATAACCCAACTTGAACCTCCTTACTTTCTAGCATTCATTTTATGTTCATACATTTCAGAAATTTGGGTTTGCTAACATCTTAGAATAGGTCACTTCAACTATTTTATTTGTTGAAATTTGTATGCAGAAAATTTATGTGTAAAAACAGAAATTTTCTTTGACTTTTGTGTGTTTTGCAAGATTTCCAGCAAGCACAATAGCTTGTTGTTTTTTTGCAGATTCTCGCCAGTACAAGGGGAAGTGCTGCCCAAATTTGGCCACAAAGAGCTCAAGGAAGGCATCACTTTGTTGGGTAACAATACCCATCTCTTCCTTCATCTTTCTAGCATTGTAGCAGCCCTAGGGAGTCCCTAAGAGACTTGCATTCTTTGTTAATAATTTTCTACAATTTGTAATTTAGTTTACTGCTCACATCTTGGTGTGAGTTTGGCTTAGCCAAGCCCCAAAACCGTAAGGCAAGGAGAACCTATTAATTTTCTGCAATTTCCTTTTATTGTTTTGGTCTCCACTTGTCATTAGAACAAAGTTGTGTGGCTAGTTAATTTTATGTTTTTACTTCATTATTTTCAACCTCTTGTAAGTACAAAATAGGAAGGCTTGGCCTCCACCTTGTGCCATTGTAAGTGGTTTGCCTTACCTTTCAAGCATTTAAATTTTATTTGTTGCCTACACATTGGAGTGAGCTTGGCTTTAACCCCCAAATCATATGGCTAGTTTAATGGTTTACTTATAATGTGTTTAATGGCTTAAAAAAATTATCTAGAAGTAGAAGTAACACACATTAATGCTAGCTTTTAGGCCCATGGAGGCATAGTAATGTTATCTTAGTTTCTTATTTGCAAGCTTTATCATTTCAAGTACTTGTTTCTAGTTCATAATCTTTCACAAGCACTTATCCTATCAAAGTATCATGGGCATGGCTTAAGTGGTTTTAGGCAACTTATTCTTTCATTTCTTGCAAGTTATTGTTCAAGCTTTTTTCATGCTTTTTCAAATTATATCCTGTGGTTAAGCACATTCAATATTTGCAAGCATTTCAATTTCGTTTTGGTTCAAGCACCTAACTTTGGGCAAGCAAATATATCTTGCCCAACACTTAACACTAACTAAATCTATCCTAGTTTCATAGGCCTAAAATTTATTAGACTTAATAGGGCACCTATTACTGACCCAACTTTGCTATTTAAACGTGGGATTGGAAAGGGAGGTAACGGAAGGTGATAGTCGACTCCATCTCGTATTTTCAAGATCCTTTCCGGGAGTACTTTTTTTTCTTGGGTTGACCTGTGGAGCCAGGGTGGGGCCTTGTTTGATTCACTTCTTGAGCACCCAGCAACCACTTGGTACAAGCGGGAGGAGTATTGAGGCTGACACTTAGTTAGGATTCAATCATTAACTTAATAACTTTAACAATCCTTTAATCCACTTTCAACCATTGGGGCTTTCACTTTGGCACTTACATCATCTCGTGGTTTACATTTAAATCTTGCAAGCATTTACTTTCCATTTACATTTTCATGCAACCTTATTTGAATGTTGTGGATGAATAACTAGGTGATCTTTAAGTTGCGCCCTTTTTCCCTTGGAGGCTTCTTTCAAGCACTTCAATTTCGGTTTAAGTGGTGTGTTAATATATTGGATTGCCCCCCTTGAAGTTATGATCCTTGGAGGCACTTCATTGTTGGGATTTGTGTAATCTTGTTTTCTATTGAAAGCAGTCACATAGAGTGTGCATCCTTTGGAGACACTCTATTGGTGAGCATGCTAGGCTTGATGTCTTGGTAATTGCTTTCCTCTTGAGTATCTTCCTTTTCCCCGCACAATCAAGAAGTTAAGCTAGTGTTTGTATCTTTGTTTATAAGTGTATCTTTCATGTATCTTATGTTTAGTTGTATCTCATAGATTTCATTTTGTAACTTTGTATCTAGTTACATATTTGTATCTCATCTTGTAGTATTGTTTCTAGTCTTATTCATTTGTAATTGTTAAATTTACATGCAGCACAGAGCTATTCTCCTCGAGGATGTATAAGACCCTAGACAAGATCTAGGGGCCCCAATGCACCCCTGGGGTTCATGGTCTGGGACCAATTGATAAAGCACTGACAATGTCTAGGGCCCCTGGAATTGGTCCAGGGTAACCATGCCTGGCATGGGAGTCTTGGTCTCGGGACTGGGCATTTGAAGTCCCTAGATATGTCTAGGGCCCCCGGATATGTTCCAAGGTACCCATGCCTGGTATTGTTCTTAATATCCGGGACCAAGAGATTGAAGACCCTAGATATAGCTACGGCCCCTGGACTGGTCCAGGGTAACCATGCCTCAGGCATGGGAGTGTTGTTCTGGGACCAAGCATTTGAAGTCCCTAGATATGTCTGAAATCTCGACTAGATCTCAGGGTACCCATGCTCAAGTATTGGGTTTCTTGGTCTGGGACCATGCATTTAAAGACCCTAGATATACCTAGGGCCCCTGGACCTGGTCTGTAAAAAGCCATGCCCTGGCATGGTTGATCCTTGGTCTCTAATCTTGGTGTAAACTTGATGGTACATGACCTTCCTTGAAGAAGGATATAACCACAAGAGGGATAAAGTCCCATATGCAAGTGATGATAAAGTAATAGGTTCACCATATGACTCTTAGCTGAATGAGTAATGCCACCTTGTTAACCTCCTCTCTGCTTGGTTGATTGTTCTGGGTCCTTGTTGGTTTATTTGGGTTTTGTTTAATTGGTTGTGGGCTTTGTTTTATTGGTTGTGGGCTTTGTTTTATTTTTGGGGTTAAACTTTAAAGATGATCACATGTTTAAATGTAAAATTTAAACATGTGATTAATATTAACTCTTAATTAACCCCTTTGCCCTAACCTATGACTATTTAAAGACCCCTCTTCCCTCTTCTATCACATACTCTACTCTCTTGTGGCTAGCGTGGAGTCTCCTTTGAGCTACGGGCTCTGCTTTGACCTCGCTGTTGAAGTGTGGAGTCACCTTGAGCTTGCAGCCTCACTTTCTGCTGTAGCAAGGCTCCCTTGAAGGACAGTCGCGGCCCTCCTGTGATCAGTAGTGTACTCTATTCCTGTTGCTGTCCCCTTTGTTGGGTGTCGTGGATGTCCTTGCTGAAGACTAGAGGCTGCCGTGTACTATCTGCTGAGCATTAAACCCCTCCCCACAGTCACAGGACTCCTATTTGTGCCAAGGCCCTCTTTCTAGCTTGTCGCAAACTGCTACAGAGGCTTGTGTATGGGGTTTAGAGCCCACAAGCAGGGCAAGGGTTTATATTCAGAGTAATATTCTCCCAAATCTGAAAGTCTCCTTTAAGAAAGGTTTTGCTTGTAAGTGGTTTGATCTCTTTCTCAGAGATTTCTTTCTTTAACCTATTGACTTGGTGGCATGAAATCTTCCTTCAACCTTTTGGTATAAAGATCTCTGATAGATCATGAACTGAACCTTTAACTGAGCATAACATTCAGGACCTATTTCTATTGTGGTGGTGTACTATCTTCAGAGGTAAGGTTGGTACCAGGTATGTTTCTAAATTGCTTCTTCTAAAAGTTCAGATCTGAGTTGCTATAGAATAAGCTCTGCATGAATCTAAGTGATTTTCTTTGTTTACTGTTAGAGCACAGTCATATAGAAGAAGAAGCCTTGTGTCACTATTGAATTGTTTTCAGTCTGTTGTTATATAAGATCTGCTGTTACACTTGAAAGGGTTTTTGCATCACTGTTTGCTTCAGAATAAAAAATAGAGATCTGTTGTAGATCTACTGTTATAGATCTGTTAGGTTATAGATCTCTGTTGTTATATTTAGAGGCTTTTATATCACTGTTATGATCTGTGTTTTATTGCATATGAATTGAGTTTCCTTCTTCTACTATTATAGTTTGTCATAGATCTATATTTCCTTATGTTGTTATCTCTGTTTGTGATTAAGATCTAAGGTGTTCTAGCACTGAAATTAAAAGAGACTGCTGATTTTTAAAATTACCCTAAAATCTAACAGTAATCTTTGTAATCTTGTGTAATCAATCTCCCTCAAACTATAGTTAACCCCTTGCCCAACCTTAGGCACTAGTCTTAGTTGTTCTAGGGAAAGGCTTGCCTCTCATTTAAATCGTTGCACTTTTGCATTGTTGCCTTTGCATGTAAACTAGATCTTTCCCCCTAACATTTTAACTAATTGAAAACAACTCCTAGAATTAATCTCTAATCTCACATAGTAACTAGGGTCTACCCCGCTTGGCTTCCCTAGGAGTAAGCCTAAACGGAAGAGGTTCAAGTCAAAGTGACAGCATGGGCTTTGAACCTAGGCATTGTGCCTCCAAGGACACACCAAGTGAGAAGGACTTAGCTCACGTTTGCAAGTGTGTACAAGGACGACAACATCTTTGGCGCCGTTGTCGGGGATAAGTCTTTTATCCTTGGTCTAAACAACTTAACTAATTTATTCTTTAAGAACTAAGTAATAAACTTTTGTCCCTTTTTTTTTAACTTGGATTGGTTTATTTTTGTTTGCTTTCTCTTCAAGTGGTGACTCCATTGAACAAACCTGTCAAGTATACTACAGGGAGCAATCCTTGTAGGCTGCTTGAAAGTCTTGGAGAAGAAGCACTCATTGATATCCAATTCTTGTTTCAACTTAATAATCTAACTTTTGTTTTCCATCTTGTTTTTACTTTGTCTGATGTCCTTGTCTGTTTGATAAACTTGGTCCTCTGGCGACTCCACTTTAAAATAATTTGACAAAGTATTCTTCAAGAAGGAACTCACGACTTGTTTTGCTTCATCCTTGAACTTGAAAAAGTTTTTGGATGAAGTTGGCATGTTTCCCTTCTTGTTGGATCCTTAGTAATCTTTTGGGTCGCAGATTTTTTCTTCTTCAATGAGCTACCTCTTGAAACCTTTTGATTTTTCAGGAATAGTTGGTTATCCTAATTATATACTTGAAGATGTTATTGAGAATTTGTCTACTTTTCATGATGGTGGTGATGCTTGTGCTCATGTCAAGGCCTTTGGGCAATTAATTGATGATTGGTGTGATCCACCTATTTATGAGGATGCTCTAATGCAATTGTTTTCCTGGACTCTTTTGGAGGGTGACAGATATGCTTGTAATTGGTTTCTTCTTCATGGGGATAATTCGGTCAAGAACATACAGGACTTTCTGCATGACTTTTTGGAAAGATTTGGGGATTGTCGGGATAAAATTTACACTGAATTGGTTGATGATTTTATGGAAAAATGGAGGAAGAAGAATCTTCTGGATATAAAAACAATCAGTTCAGATATAGAGATAGATACTCCACCAGATCCCATTGAGGAGCTTAAAGAAGTCATTTTGAACATGCAGTTGGCCCATAGTAAAAAATGTAAATCCATGAATGAACAGTTTATGGCCATGGAAGATCAATTGGAAATCATGGAAGCTAACCTTACAGAGACTTATATTGAATATTCGGACCCCCTTGAACTTGAGCTTCACAGTGAAAAAGATGAGGAAGTTCATAGGGAAATTCCGGATGAATCCCTGGATGAGCCAGTAACCCATCTTGAGGAGATAAAGGAATTTGAGTTTGAAATTGTTGAATATATGGATAACTCAATTCCCCACCCTCCTCCCAAGGAACCAACCTCTTTAGAGAAGAACTTTGACAACATTGATGATAACAATGCAATGGTTCCTTTGACATCTTCATTTTCGACCTCTCAACCAAAAGATGAATTAATGCAAAATTATGGGAAAATGGAAGGCAACTTCAATTTATCAGTTTCATATCATTATGAGTATTGGTTGGCTTTCCACCTTGACAGTCATGAGCAACAAAGTATTAAAAGTTTACACGGCTTGTCATATTCTAGTGTTTGGTTGAATGGAGGAAGTAGCATGATTCTTGGTTGGTTCTTTCTCACGAAAAATTCCAAGTTAATAAAACTTGGGAAGGGGTCTTCTATGAGTCATCCTGGACAAGAATGTTTCAGACATTTGTGGATTCATTCCATCATTGCATGGATGGTTGTAACGTATCTCTAACCCTTCTCCTTATTTCAGTTTTGTATTATTTCATTCATTGTGTAATTGTGTTACTTAGATATTTTATTGTAGCATAGTTTCATTTTGTAGTTGTTGTACAATAGTTATTTCATTATGTGGTTATTGTTTATAGCATTTCGTTTATTTTATTTGTTTATACATGTATTTATGTTGGGTATTGGTGAGCACTCTGTTTTGTAGAGTCTGGATTCTCATATGCCCTCCTTCACAAAGTGAAGATCAAACACACGTCCCCATGTGGAGCCAGATGTTGACCACCTATTCAACTAGGGGGTCAACTCCATGTACCATGAAGATACGCATCATCAGATGCTACCAAGTCAAAGACTTATTGGTTCTACAAGGTAGTTTTGGCCTTCAGCACATATTAATGGAATTTCCGCTCCCCTGCGTAGGATAATAATGTAATAGGTCTGGATGGATCATAGTTAGGTCAGTTACCTTAGGACTTCATCATTAGAGGAGTCCCTTTCACTAAGTGTTTTTTTTCCTCGAGTTATTAATTTGGCCTAACCAGCCTTATTAATTTCCCTTGAGTTTTTCACTCCCACAATAATTCCTCCAAATTTGTGAAAGGTGTTCTAATGGTTTTGTCTTCTAGTAGCTAGTGTATACGAATGTTGTAAATGACCATTTAAGACATCTCTCAAAGTTTTGCGGAATTCCGTCAAGTCTAGATAGGTTTTTTTTAATTTATTAAAATTGCCCAAGTTGGGTAATTTTAATTAAAATTTGACGAAAAATGTAAAAACTAGGTCCTTGGGCTTTTGCTAGGGGTATTTGTGCTCAAAAGAAATGGAATAAGACCCCTACACCCTTGGACCAAGTTTCAGCTCAGTTGGACAAGTATTGCTAGGAGTTTGTCCATGAGGAGTCTTGGTCCATCAAAAACAGCAATTTAATTGCTAGTCATGACATAGTAAAAATGTCATTTTTTGTAAAATTGAGCTGAATGTTTGAAGTAAAGGTGGGAGATGATGTTTTTGCCTAAGCCTATCCCATCCTAACCTTTTCCTACCCATTACACATCCCCTAGACTTAACACCCACTTCAAACATTTCGTCCCCCTAGAGGATTTGCGCCCCCCTTCATGAGAAAACTTTAGAAAAACAAAAAATTGAAGGAGTGGGTCCCTCTCTCCCTTGGTGCGCCCTCTTAAACCTTACACATCACCCTTTTGACATGGCCCACACCCTCCACCTCATTTCCATCTCATCTATCCTCACCCAAACCCTAGAAATGCGCCCCCCTCCTTGAGATCTTCACTTGTGCTTGGTGGTGGACACTTGGCTTTGATCCAAGAGGGGTAACGTTGTCTCTCCAAGTATAAATAAAGGCCCTTCCACCTTCATTTGCTCACCCAATTCTTATGCTATTGTTATACTACCCATTTTTCTCCTCACACTTCTCATCTCTCCCATCTTGCTCTCATCATTCTTGCTCTCACATTTGGAGAGGAACTTGTAACAACTAGTTGCTGCAGCTTTCTACTTGGTAATAGAAAGAGCTTTGGAGGACATTGGTGTATCAAAGATTTGTCTTGGTGCATTTGAGATTGGAGGTGATATTGTATTTTGTTGAAGCTTTCTTAATCTATAGAGTAGATGTCTCAAGCAAACTAGTTTGTTTGGGTAGATTTCCAATAGTGTTGTTGTGAGATCTATAAGAGTAGAGTAGTAAATTAGCAAATTAGTTTGTTTGATCTAGCTTACTTGCTCACCATTTGCTCTTATTTTGTAGATTGTTTCACAAGTTGCAGGTTATCTCAAGGGTTTGCAAAGCTAGCTTTGAGTTGGAAGCTTGCCTTCATAACCCAACTTGAACCTCCTTACTTTCTAGCATTCATTTTTTGTTCATACATTTCAGAAATTTGGGTTTGCTAACATCTTAGAATAGGTCACTTCAACTATTTTATTTGTTGAAATTTGTATGCAGAAAATTTCTGATTTTCTTCGACTTTTTGTGTGTTTTGCAGCATTTCCAGCAAGCAATAGCTTGCTGTTTTTTTGCAGATTCTCACCAGTACAAGGGGATGTGCTGCCCAAATTTGGTCACAAACCACTCAAGGAAGGCCTCACTTGGTTGGGTAACAATACCCATCTCTTCCTTTCATTTTTCTAGCATTGTAGCAAGCCCTAGGGAGTCCCTAAGAGACTTGCATTCTTTGTTAATAATTTTCTGCAATTTGTAATTTAGTTTACTGCCTACATCTTGGTGTGAGATTGGCTTAGCCAACCCCCAAAACCGTAAGGTTAGGATAACTTTTTAATTTTCTGCAATTTTCCTTTTATTGTTTGCCCCACTTGTAATTAGGACAAGGTTGTGTGGCTAGTTAATTTTATGTTTTTACTTCATTATTTTCAACCCTCTTTGGCACAAAATAGGAAGGCTTGCCTCCACCTTGTGCCATTGTAAGTGGTTTGCTTAGTGTAGTTTTACTTTTCAAGCATTTAAATTTTATTTGTTGCCTACACCATGGAGTGAGCTTGGCTTAGCGAACCCCCAAAATCGTATGGTTAGTTTAATGGTTTACTTCTAATGTGTTTAATGGCTTAAAAATTATCTAGAAGTAGAAGTAACACACATTAATGCTAGCTTTTAGGCCCATGGAGGCATAGTAATGCTATCTTAGTTTCTTATTTGCAAGTTTTATCATTTCAAGTACTTGTTTCTAGTTCATAATCTTTCACAAGCACTTTCATCTTATTGCAAGTATCATGGGCATGGCTTAAGTGGTTTTAGGCAACTTATTCTTTCATTTCTTTCATCTTATTGCAAGTATCATGGGCATGGCTTAAGTGGTTTTAGGCAACTTATTCTTTCATTTCTTGCAAGTTATTGTTCAAGCTCTTTTCATGCTTTTTCAAGTTATATCTTGTGGTTAAGCACATTCAATATTTGCAAGCATTTCAATTTTCATTTTTGGTTCAAGCACCTAACGTTTGGCAAGCAACATCTTGCCCAACACTTAACACTAACTAAATCTATCCTAGTTTCATAGGCCTAAAATTTATTAGACTTCATAGGGCACTCATTACTGACCCAACTTTGCCATTTAAACGGGGATTGAAAGGAAGCAACGGAAAGTGATAGGTCGAGGACGATCTCATGGCGCTCAGCATCCTTTCCATGTATACTTCTTTCCTTGGGTTGACCTGTGGAGCTAGGGTGGGGCCTTGTTTGTCTCACTTCTTGAGCACCCAACAACTACTTGGTACAAGTGGAGGGAGTCTTGAAGTTGACACTTAGTTAGGATTCAATCATTAACTTAATAACTTTAACAATCCTTAATCCACTTCAACCATTGGGGCATTTACTTGGCATTTACATTCTTGTGGTTGACACTTTAATCTTGCAAAGCTTTTTACTTTCCATTTACATTTTCATGCAAGCTTATTTGAATGTTGTGGATGAATAACTAGGTGATCTTTAAGTTGCGCCCTTGGCCCTTGGAGGCTTCTTGTAAGCATTTCATTTTCTGTTTAGTGTGGTGTTGGTATATTGGATCATCCCTCCTTGAAGTTGTGCATCCTTTGGAGGCACTTCATCGTCGGGTTTTGTGTATTTTGTTCATGCCATTGAAAGCATCACATAGAGTGTGCATCCTTTGGAGACACTCTATTGTTGAGCATGCTAGGCTTGATGTGTTCGTAATTGCTTTCCATTTGAGTATCTTCTTTTCCTGCACAATCAAGTAGTTGGGTCAGTGTTTGTATCTTTGTTTATAAGTGTATCGTTCATGTATCTTATGTTTAGTTGTATCTCATAGATTTCATTTTGTAACTTTGTATCTAGTTGTTATATATTTGTATCTAATCTTGTAGTATTGTTTCTAGTCTTATTCATTTGTAATCTTTGTAATCTTGTGTAACCAATCTCCCTCAAACTATAGTTGACCTCTTGCCCAACCTTAGGCACTAGCCTTAGTTGTTCTAGGGAAAGGCTTGTCTCTCATTTAAATCTTTGCATTGTTGCATTTGCATTTAGGCTAGATCTTTCCCCCTAACCTTTTAACTAATTGAAAACAACTCCTAGAATTAATCTCTAATCTCACAGAGTAACTNATCTTTGTAATCTTGTGTAACCAATCTCCCTCAAACTATAGTTGACCTCTTGCCCAACCTTAGGCACTAGCCTTAGTTGTTCTAGGGAAAGGCTTGTCTCTCATTTAAATCTTTGCATTGTTGCATTTGCATTTAGGCTATATCTTTCCCCCTAACCTTTTAACTAATTGAAAACAACTCCTAGAATTAATCTCTAATCTCACATAGTAACTAAGGTCTACCCCCCTTGGCCTCCCTAGGAGTAAACCTAGATGGAAGAGGTTCAAGTCAAAGTGACAGCATGGGCTTTGAACCTAGGCATTGTGCCTCCAAGGACACACTAAGTGAGTAGGACTTAGCTCACATTTGCAAGTGTGTATAAGGACAGAAACAACATCCTGCAGCTTCTTCTTCTTGGGGCACTGTCCTGCATAGTGACCCATCTCTCTACAAGCAAAGCATCTCACTGAGTTCATGTCTCTCTTCTGCCCTCCACTACTCTCTCCCTATGGCGGGGCCCCAAACTTGGGACCATGTCAGTCTTCTTCTTGCCCTTTGTCCAAAGAGCAAGATCCTCATCACCCTGCAATGTTTATTGTTGTCCAGAAGTCTCTGATATAAGTCTAGTCTCCTACTGAATGAAATCATCCCACAATCTTTCCCAAGTGGGCATGATCTCCCTAGCAACAATGCCACAAACAAATGGACCCCATGGTTTGGTGAAGTTGTTTAAGGCCATCCTCGCCATAGAATCTGGGTCCACTACCTCTCCAACGGCTCCAAGATCGTCTCTGATCTGGGTGTATCGGCGAAGGAAAGAAGAATCGACTCATCCTGGAGCATATAAATGACCCTGAGTCGATCATACAGAACCATCTTTCGGTTCTGGTTAGATCTCTCGTAAAGCTTGCATAGAGATGCCCACATCTCAAATGCATAAGCTTTCCCAGTCAAATGGGGAATGATGTGATCCCGCACTCCATCACATATCGTCCTCTTTGCCTTGTTGTTCCTCTTCTTGAACTCTACTAACAATACGGGAGCAGTAGCAGGAGGAACAAGAACAACCGCCTGAACTATATCCCATAGTTCGAGGTCCTCCAAGACAAAGACAATCATCGCCTTCCAAGGCGACCAGTTGCTAGCTCCAGCTACCCTTTTCCTCCACACGCATCTAAGATGTTGATATCACGGTCGACTACACTCAAACTGATGATGCAACTGCAAAGGAACGTTTCCTAACTCCTGTCAACACAGGTGTGAAAAGAGGCAAACAAACAACGACCTCACTCCTAACAATATAGGTGTGAAAAATCAGCCTCGCTCCTAGAAAGTAGGTGTGAAAAGAGGCTGACAAAATGTCCACCGACTGTCCTACAACTCTCCACAAAAATTCTGCCAAAAAGCTGCCACTAAACTCTGTCAATGGCTGTCCACAAAATCTGCCCAAAAAATGTCTATGACTGTCCACAAAATGTTGCCCAAAACTCAACAAAAATCAGCCACCAAGCTCTGATACCATGAAGATTTTCCAAGTCCTAACAAGCTACCAACTAGGTCTGTCTTTGACCTCAAGTTGGCTCTAAGTTTCAACTGTCAAACAAGGGTTTGTTGTTGTTTTATAACAGCAAACTGTTCAGTAACTTCTTTGTTGTTCTGTTACGATTACATAGGCCATTAAGGTGCTCTAGAATGTAGTTTTTGTCACAAGATGTTAGCACATGCATACCATAAGCTATGTAACACACCTAGAGATTTATTAGAACTGAAATAAAGTTGTTCTAAACACTAGCATACATGAAAATGAACACAGGTATTTTTGGTCAACATGACCCTGGATAAAACCCCCCCAGGGAAAACCAGTTTGGAATATGAGTGTATATATGTGGAGAAAAGAAGGTGGAATACAACAAGTACAATAAACAGATGAACCCAATACAATAGCAGCTTGAATCAAGATGAAACACAAGTCCAAATGAAGATACGCCCTAGGATGGTTCGCCCTCCCCACAAGTTGCCAAAACCACTGAACTAAAGCTCTATGCCAACTGGAAGCTCTGATGGATAAACCCTCCCACGGTACTTTGAATATGTGTTGTAGCTCTCCACTGAAACTGTCCTCAAAGGAAACTGACCTCTGCAAGTCCTCCCTGCTAGTTGTGCTCCCTCCTCCTAGCAAGAACTAGCTCCAAAAATAAATGAAGGACTAAGCTTTGTGGCTGCTCCATGAATAGAAGTGCCCAAGCTTTCCTCACTCAATGCCTCCAACCTTATCCTCAAGCTCCTCTCCCAACTCTCTTGGTGAACATAACAAGGAATAATGAGCCTCATTTGCCCTATGCGCCCTTCTTAAGGAAACATGAGAAAACCTAAAGTATGTGTGGATGAGATCATCTCATCTCATCCCTAATCAATGGTTTAGATCATTTCAAAAGAATCTCAACTCAAAACCCACTTTACTTAAGTTTCCATAGTTTCACAATGTGAATTAATAGTCCTTTTAGGCTAAAATGACCAAATTTCACTTTTGACTTAAATCTCCTAAGTCAAAGTGAAATTAGACATAAAGTACATGGTACATGGTACAAAGTATTTCCCACTTGTGTTTAGAGGCTCAAAAACACAAGGGGACCACTTTCCAAGGTACCCAAATCTCAACATAAAACCATCCCATATGACATATGAAACACAACAAAGGACCTATATAAATCCGGGATAGTGACAGAAGCCATTAGCCAAGAGTATTGGGTTGAATCGCCAAAGTGTTTGACGAAACTCCTCAACGAAAACAGGTTGGTTTTCAGCTCATAATCTTACATATCATGCCTTTCCACTAACACCATCTCTATTGTACTGCATAGAGCATCTAGACACATGACATTCAACAAGAAGGATTTCAACAAATTTCAAGAGCAAGAAGTCAGCATACAAGTGAAGTTGGGCAATGATGCTACATATACAATTACCGGAATGGGATTTGTCATTTTCCACATGCCATCAGTCGATGTTCTTGAGTTGAATGACATTTTGCATGTCCCTGATTTAACTAAGAATCTTCTTTCAGTTTCAACCATGATAGATCTTAAGTTTGTGGCTGAGTTTGATGATAAGCAAGTCATCATAATAGATTGTTAAGAGAAAGATGGTAAAGTATTGGCCAAAGAGGTGTCAAGTGGCATGTATAGGTTGTTTGCATATCCAATGAAACATCATGCCTTAGTGCATAACTATGACAAGTTGGGAGAGTTTTGGCATAAGAGATTTCATCCCCTACACTATGGAGCACCTCCACTCTTGAAGAACATAGTGTAGGGATTGCAGGACTTCAAGATCCAGAAGCGAAGAGTGCGCTAGGGCTCTACACTCAACAAGCATATGAAAATTCTTTTTCCAAGGACTGAGCACAAATCAACAAACACTCTTGATCTTATTCATTTAGAGGTATGTGGACCTATATCATTAGCTTCTTTGAAAGGTAACATTTATTATGTTTCATTTATTGATGACTCCTCCAAAAAGACCTGGATTTACTATATGAAGGCAAAGGTTGAAGACTTCAATAACTTTCAAGAGTTTACAATCTTCAATAAGTTTCATGGTTCAACCCAGGCAAATACACATGGAAGCTGTAAAACATGTGCTCAAATATCTAAAGAGCAGCATTCATTACTGCGAGAGGTTTTGGATTGCTCCGATGGTTCACCTAGGAAGAGGGTGCATGAGTTATGGAAAGGATTTGGCATGCCACGTAGGAGAGATTCCCTTACAACCCTATGACATATTCTATGATAGTTACAATATTTCTTATTCTTCTTAATTTGGCTTTTCAATGTAAGATCTCTAATCCATAGTTTCATTCAAATGATTCTAACCCGAATAATCATAATATTGCATGGTTTAAACTCTAATAAAGTCTTTCAATTTGTGCACTCCACATATAAAAGGAATAATACTCCTACATAGTACCAAGCACAAACATATATTTTTAGTTCGACAAGGAAATTTTCTCCACAATATTTGTATGGGCACGAACAATTTTCTGGTCATTTTTTAAAATTAACCCATTATGTTTACTCTTGCCAAAATCATAGTAAATGGTATAATTGCATCTAGAAGTTTATTCAAGAAATATGTGTTGATGATTATAGCTTCGTGAGACATCCTCCAGGACACATTCTCCTCTAAGACTAAGTTGAGTAGAGACTCAACCTATGAGAGAGCCCATGTGTTGGGTGTGCCCATGAGATGGGTGTGTCGTTCTTCTCTGGACTGAGATGAGACGATGTGTGCCCCTATGTGGGGTGAGGATGCCCATGAGATGGCTATGTCGTTCCTCTCTGGATTGAGATGAGACGATATCTACCCCTGTGTGGGGTGAAGGTGCCCATGTGATGGGTGTGCGTCAGACTCTGGACTGAGTTGTTATGACATGTGGTCTCCTGCCTTGTGGACTCAGTTGAGTCAAGCTTGAGATGGTACTCCAGATGATTCTCCTATGGTCTCAGTGAGATAGAGATCTGTTGAGTAGGGCGTCCCTGTGGCTGAGTACACGTGGACGTGTTCCTAGTGGTTGAGCACTAGTGGACGTGTGGATCCCTTGCTATATTGTCTAAGAGTAAGATTTACATGTAACCCTAATTGTGATGTAAAGGGTACAGGTCGGCTCCACCATATGTGAAAGATAATTAATATTTATTGTAATAATTAATTATTTTCTGAGTTACTGAGGT
>SNQJ01S0055466.1:34096-46341 GCA_010110895.2 Picea sitchensis
TGCAATCTTTCAATGATTTTCATCATATGTCCTTCCTTATCCAATTCTCTTTCGTGCCCATTAGAGTTTGACCCTTTGACTCCCAAGTTGACATCCCTTCCTTCTCTTTCGTTCTCTGAATTGGAGGTAATCCGCACCTCTTCCATTTCTATACTTGGCGTCAATTCGCGGCTGTCCTGACACTCGCTGAACTCTGCACAGACAACATGTAGTCAACCGAAGTTTGTCAGGCCTTAAACCCTTAATAAACTACAACATTCATAAACCAACGCGAATAAGAAAACGTTTCGATTCCACGAATTTTCTGAGCTCTGTTCGGCTCTGTAATTTTTGGGTGATAGCCCCCGTTTTCTTAGTCCCCAACCCATGCGTCCATGGGCCGTGACCAAACGCTAAACTGCTAGGTGCTACAAGGCTCTCCAAACAAAACTTCGGGTTTCAAGGCTTTGGGGTTTCGGGTTTTGGGATTTCGGGGCTCCGAGGTTTCGGGGTTTTGGTCCCGGAGTTTCTCGCACTCGCTTCCCTCTCCAACTCTTGACTTCCGAAAATTTGATTTCCTTACCCTCCGGGCCCACAGCACAGCTGTCGCCCACCAAGGTAGTGACACATGGTGTCCTTAAGAAGGTCCACCTCACTCCTAGCGATGTCAGGGGCCCCACTACTTTTACTTTTCGTTTCGGAGTTTCGGGCATTAGGAGTTCGTGCATCTACACATATCGAACTTTCGTTTGCCGAAATTTTGAAATTACGGTCTATTCATCTACTTGATCCAACGGTCGAGTTCCTCTCCTACGATCTACGGTGTAGATCGTTTCGGGATTTTGGGGTTTCAGGTTTTCGGTAACCGGGAGTTCACGATGCAACGACTCCAAATCTCTTGTCACTTCAATCCCCAAATTCCAATACATGAGTTCTTGTACGAGATCCAACGATCCTCGATGATTTGGATCTAACGGTCCAGATCTCTCCTATGCTTACACCCATCAAAGCTCTTCAGCCCTAACTTCCTCGCTAGTTGGCTGGATCCGACGGCTCACGGGATTTCGACACTTCTTCCTGGAAGCGCTCCACCGTCCTATTCTACCCTTGTTAATCTCTTTCGCGATTCGGGACTTGGAGTGACCAAGAATTTGGTCTGCACTCCAAGTTCACGCTCCCTGAATTCACGAAATGATCCAACACCTCTGGTGTGGAGTTCTCTCTCTCCCTATGGCCATATACCACACCGGCTACAGTTTTATAATACTGCTACACCTCCTGAGTTTTGTAACATGGTCAAGTAGTTCGTTGACACTCAGAAACATTTTGAGGTTTGAAATTAGTCCTCCAGACACAATTTCTTCTCAAAACCTCGGTCCAAAGACCACTTGTCCGGCCCATCCAGGCTCAACATTGAAACCTTGCTCTGATACCAAACTGTAACGTCCCCTGGCTGTCATCCCAATGGTCGGGCAAACGCTACTGTGCGGAACAACATCCTTCTCATGCTTAATTAATAACATGCATTTAAATCAAATTAAACTCATTTAACTCAGAATAAGCACATGATTACTGCTAACATAAATAATCCCTGACATTAACAATAATTAATATGCACAACAGAATACATGATACATATAAGCAACACAGGCATGCAAAACATAACATTAAGCATAAGCTGATACTTATCTTTGAAACCGTGGTAATTCCACCAACCACGTGCAGGCCTTCCACAAACCTCCCAGCCTTAGACCTCACTGCTCATCATGCTCAGCAGTGGGTCACCCCCGAGATGGGACTAAGCTCCACCCAAGGCAAGGAATCCTAGTCTAGGCTGAGGTTACAGGGAAAAATTGCACAGAGCAACCGGAAGGATTCTCTCCAGGAGCCTTCTTACGCCCACTACTCACGAACTCTCATTCCCCACATGCTTGTTCCACCCGGGAGTATACACCTTCACAAGCACAATCCATCGGTGCTTCACCTCCCTCTCTGGGTCTCGGCAACAAGCCGGATCAAGAATTCTCAGAGCTCCGTAGCTGGTACCGGACTCTCTCTGGGAGAAAACCACTTCCCAGCAGACTCTCTCACCTAGAGAGAGCTTCTGACAGGCCTGACAACTTGCCTCTTCAACGACGGGCCTGACAACCCACTTCTTCAACCAGTTTCAGCCCAATTCCAGCAAGGTGAGGATAACAACAACAACAACTGGTCAATTCCACTCAGGAAACACAGAAGGCAACAACCCAAGATAGTTCGGGTACGAACTCGACTCTGCAAGAGCGGATAGGCTGGGCTCACAGGATGCATAGGTGACATGGCGCAATCCACGAGTTTGTGACACGGCTCAATCAACGCGGAGGTCGAACACAGACTCAAGCGGTTCAGACGACAGAATATGACAACAGGCCACTAAGACACAACACGGTTCAGGTAACACCGGTTTCAGAGCTGCGTGACCAGGAATCAACGCAGAGATCAGACACATAGCCACACGGTTCAGATAGACGGACGCAAGAATGGAGGAGGAACCCCAAACTCAGCTGACACTTCAACTTTTAACTGCATGCGCCCAGGTCGACACTTGTCTTCCTGGAGCTGCATGCGTTCCCTTTTGCACACTTGGAGCTGCATGCGTTGCCTCTCTCAGGACTTAGGATAAAAACATATATTTCACATGGCTTTTGGAATAATATTAAAATATTATTCCCAAGGACTTAAGCCCCTAGGCTCAACACTTAGCCTCTCTTTCCCACCTTTCAGCCCCCAATCCCTTACCCATTCTGTGGAAGCTTAGTCCCCCATCACTCATTCATTGTGGTCGGTCTGCACGCAACGGTGTTTATATTTTTTTATTAATGTTCTGCATGATTACATATACAAAAGTAGGCTCCCGGCCTTGACTCTTAGGCTCTCCGGCCTAATAACACATAAGCCCACTAGCTTATATAAACTTGGCTCACCAGCCTATAAAACAAAATTACAATTCATAATACAATTGGGGCACGTCCTTGGGGTATTACAGCATTGATTACTGCAATCATTGGAACTTGTTGGGCATCGTACCCACTGAAAATGTCCGCTGTCAACTTCCTTTCACAGTTAGATGCTTTCTCCATTCATTGGACATAATAATTTCATCAATATAACTCTGATACTATGTTAAATTTTTTTAATTCATGATAGCAGATCTGCACTCAATGATTTTACCCTGTAAGTGAAACTGAAAACATTAAGAGATACCAATCAAAACTTCAGTTTTTTCGAAAAGTAGAGTATAGATCAGGAGGACAAGTGATGGAGCATAGATCTGAGAAATACTAAATTTGCAAAATCAAAACTAGCGAGCTAGAAATGTACAGCAGCAATTACATAACTTGTCATTAACAAGAAAAGAATAATTACAAGGACTACTTGTTTGTTAATGCACCATTCATCTCTTTTTGTAGAATAAGAGATGGGTCCATGCATGCAAAAATTCAAAGAATAGAAAATGTAACTCCCCAAGTAATGTTGTCCCACATGTACCAAGAATAGGTAGACACAGGACAAGAAACCAACCACATTCCTCCATGTGGCGGCCACACGCCAACACATGCCAAACACAGTTCTCTATGCTACTCCTCAAATAATGCGCCTCCCATGTGCAAGAATAGGTAGACACATGCCAACACACACCAAGCACAATCCTCCTTGTGGTGGCCACACACCAAACACTCTCCTCTATGTGGCAAGCACACCAACACTTGCCAAGTGCTCAACCCATTATTTAAATGCAAATAGCTCACTGACAACTAATGACTAGTCCAGTAGTTCACTCTAGTCTATAAATAGAACTGCTAAAAATAGAAGAACCCTAAAAATAGAAAGTGACAGAAACTGATGGTTAATAGAGAACATGCTCGGAGAAACATAAAGCCTAACAACACCTCCTTATCCACCTTGTTTTGTGATCTTGAATATTCCACTTTGTTAAAATTAGGGTAGAAAAACAAAAAAAAACTGTCTTTTAAATCTGTTAGTGAGAACAGTAAAGATCTAAAATAAATCTAGACTTAGAACAGCTAGAATTTCATTCTGATCATAGGCAGATGTTAGATGATCTATTTCTAAATAGATCACAGATCTGAGCAGTAGTCTTACCAAGATCTAAACAAACTGATCTGGGTAAAAGACAAGCAGTTCTAAACAATAAAATCAGATCTAGACAGTAGATAAACTGATCTAAGCAATAAACAGATCTAGGTAATAGATGATAGATCTAGGCAATAATAGATCTAAACAAGAAGCAGATCTAAATCTGATATAGATCTAAACAAAGGTACTGATCTGAACTTCAGAAATACAGAACATGCAAATGATAATCTTTAGAACAACATGCAAATCTAGTTAGATGAATCTTGAACAAGTAACTTAACCTTGAAGTCTTACCTCTGATCACTGAAGGTGTTCACGCCACACATAAGAGATAAAGAGCCACTGAATATATGCTCAGAAAAAGTCCAAGATCATGGATCTACTTCATGGGTGAGATCTCTTGTCAAAGAGAATTATAGGACAGTTAAAAACTCCACCAGAACGTCACACAAGAACCCTCCACAAACCCTCATGCAAGAATAGAACAACTAGGAAGTGGGACGGCTGTCTTAAGGATGGCCCAGCCACCTTACTTAGGGTGCCGCAGCCCTCACAAGACTCTCAGATAGAGGACGGCAGACTAATGAGGAGGGTTTGCTGGCTGGTATTAATCACAGAGGGCAGCAACAGGTGTTCTCAACAGAAAAAGGCACTTACCATGCTTCACATAACAGCAGAGATCAATCAGTAAGGACCTGGGACAGATCAGCCACAAAGGGATGCCACTGAAGGAGCCGCTGTCTACTACAAGGAGGCAGAACAGTTTGATGAAGAGGCCGAACTGTTGAAGGGAGGGCCGAACTGTTGCAAGGAGAGCAATCCGCCACCTTTAGAAGAGAAGAAAAATGAATGTGAAATGAAGAGGGAGGGGTCTTTATTTATACTTTTGGGTGAGGGTAAAATAAAAGAAATAATAATAAAAATTAATATATTTAATTAGTATAAATATTAATTAAATATATTTTCAATTTCTATTATTTAATTATTTCTTGTATTAACCCCTAAAAAATACAAACAAACCCAACAAAACCAAGGGTGGAGGGTTTAGGAGAGGTTTACACGTCCAAATAATTCTCAGGGTGACCTTTTTAACTTTATCATCCCTGCATATGGGATATATCCCTCATGTGGTCTTGCCCACCTTCAAAGAGGGTCATTCACCAACAAACACCTGATCAAGGATCAGGTTGCCCCAGAACATTTCTGGGGTCTTATCCACCAAGGTATAAGACCAAGGATCAACCCATGCCTCAGGCATGGGTACCCTGGACCATGTCCAGGGGCCCTAGACATATCTAGGGACTTTAACTGCTTGGTCCCAGACCAAGAACCCTAGTCATATACTGGGGGCCCTCACAAGTGTCTTCATTGCTTGGTCCTAGACCAAGAACCCCAGTCAACTACTGGGGGCCCTTACAAGGGTCTTTTGCCATGGCATTGACTGTTTGGTCCCAGACCAAGAACCCCAGGAGTGCACTGGGGGCCCTAGATCTCGGCTAGGGTCTTTGCCATCCTCCCGGAGAATGGCTCTTGCAGCGTCTTTAAATTCAACACACTTCTTATTGAGAATATGTGTGCTTGAACAATTTAGTCGAATCTTATCAGAGAGTTTCTTGGTTTGATAGGCCATAAATGTCTTCCCATAAGACCATTTCCAATATTTCAAAGTCAATAAAAATCCAAAATTTAACTTAAGACAAACAATCATCTGGTGTCATTTGACACATTGCAATTGATGCGGGTCTGTCAATGGTCTGAAGCCTTCAAGTCTGATTAAAAGCTCTTTAGGATAACCACTTACCTGTGTCCTTGTCCCGCAAATCACCCTATGAATGAAATCCTTTCTTTGCCAAATTGATGTTGATGTCAAATCCCATCCTAAAAAATAATCTACAGTCCCGATGCAACTGTTTGGATACTAACTGCCAAGCTTGCATATCCTCTCGAGAACACATGAACCTGAGAACGTTCCACCACATTGACTATGTTGCAATGACCATAGGACCAAGTATGCCATTTACATGCTTAGCATTCTGGATGCAGTGCTGAACAAGTATTTCCTCAGATGCATTACCTCTCATGGTCCTGACACTCCATTTTTCTGCTAATACAGTCCCCTGAGCAAGTACATTTGTCAGGCCAAGTCATCCATATCTTTTGGGCATTATGTAGAGATCACAGAAAACCAACTATAGGCCCCTTTTCCCATCCTGCATCCCCAAGGAAAATGCCAAATGGCATTGTCCATCTGTTTGTGCCCTGCTCTGGAAGGAAGAAGACACGAGGAGCAAAAAACATGACTTGCATCCAGGATTCTATCTATGATAGTGATTCAACCTGCATGAGGAACATGTTGACTCTTGAGCTGCTCAATATTGAAGCTTTCTTTCAATTTTGCGCAAAATGCAATCCCAAAGAACCTTTGCACTGTACAGGCACATCAATCCCAAATGAAATAACCAAACAGTGGACAATAGGCTCCGGATGAATGAGTTTTCATTTTATATTAAACCAAGCAGCCAAGTCTTCTTGCCTGATGATGAAATTTGTAAGATGTTGAATAGAATTGGATACATAAGAGTTATCAAACTTAGAAGTTTTCACATGACCTCCTTCAGAAGATAGTGCTTTCATTGAGCTATACTTGCTCCATGCTCGTATGAAATTGGCCTACATCCATAGTTAAATACTATGTCAACCCAAATATGATTAGACTGTTTTCAGTCATGAAAGACATTTTGGGAACTAAGGTGAGGTGGCAAGCCCTCATGAGCAGTATTTTCATCCAACTAGCAAATGATCAGGGAGATTCTTATATTGTTTACAGATTCAATTGCCTTTCTTTCCACTGCTCAAAGACATGATAGTGAATACCCCAACTTTGAAATCTCAGTTAGCCTATTTTCTGTTATGGTAGATTTTCTGTTTCTTTCATGTTTCCTTGATTTATTCTTTAATTCTAGGTATCTGCTTTGCAATATCATTCAATTCAAATTCGGGAATCTTTTGCCTAGATATTGGGCGTGTCCATGAGAGCTTTACATCTTTGTCCTGAATGCTTCAAGAAGGCTTATGTTTGCAAAAAGTAGATAACTCTTATTATAAGAAAAAATTAAGTTGTAAACATATTTCTCCCAGGCCATTTGTTGACTTGTACATAACTGCAAAGTCTATCTTCTAGGATATGATTTGCCGATTCATTCTGCCCTTTAGTATATGGTTGAATTGCAGTAATCTTCAAATAAATTCCCAGAATGCATGTCTTCTGAAGCAATAATCTAAACCTCATATTGTGATTTGTGACTGTACTTGTGGGAACTCCATTTTAAGGACAACTTGTTTTTTTCCAATTATAACTATATTCTTTCTATTTTCTGAAGGATACATTGTATTTGTTGTCATTGTGTCAAATTTGCTTCTCCATGTATTGCCACCAGTACTACATTATGCTGTTTGATCTGTACGTTACAAACCTCTGATAAAAACTATTTATGACACTGCCATTTCTGATTAGTAAGGCAAATGTTGCAATCATTCAGTTGTGTCCAACATATCTGGCCTTTCAGCTGTTTTTTGAATTTAACAAGCCATATCCATTTTCATTGTCTTCCTGACATTAACACTGATGCTTAAAAACATGGTGCCTTGTTGCAATTTACCAATGATATATAATCTCTCATAAAATATAATAATCTATCGTGAAATAGCTTATATCCTCTCTTGCATTCCATGGAGGGGGCCCTTAATAATTTTTCTAGCCTAGGTGACTGCTGTCCTAATGTTCTCTCATTAAATAACTCAAAAACAGAATTTATTTAACAGCAGAAAATAAAGACTCTGAACATTGCCTCAGTCACACAGTAGCTGAAAAATGAACAATGGAAGAAACAAAACACATACACGGGGATTTCTCCTTCTAATCAGCTTTTCATTCCTTTGTTCAAAGCTTACAAGGTGACCTCTGCAGCCTGCTTGAACCAGCAGCTGTGCGGTCAACAAAATCACTTCAAACAGAAGTTTATGGCCTGTGAAAAGAGGGTACAGCTACAACAGTATGGCCTGCTCTGTTTCTGCCTTTTGTGGACAGCAACCGCTCTTTCCCTCCTCTCAACAGTGAAGCACACTCCAGCGATACTGTGTACGGCCAGATTTGAAGGTGTATGGTCAGATCTGAAGGTGTACGGCCTATGCATAAAGAAAAGATGGCTACAGCAGTGGTATGGCCTGTTGGTATCTTGCTGGTCTCTTTAGCAATCTGCTCTTCTTCTCCGTGAATGCACTCTGCTCTCTTCCAGCTTTCTTGCTTTCTTCCCATATGAATAGTCGACCTCTCCTATCTTGTCCTCTTTATGCTTTGAGAGAAATAACTAATCTCCTGAATCCTAGCCTCCACCTATCTCAATCTTGAGATGTACGGCTAAGGTTAAATCTTAATCTAAGTCATTAATGTTCTAGAACTTCTAGAACATTTCATTTAGATTCCTAAGACTAAGTTAATCTTCAAACCATTAGACTTTCACTTTTATTTTTATTTTTCATGTGAAATTACAAGATGGAATTAGTGACCACCAACAAAATATCACGAACCACTTTCTGCAGGTTCACACTGAACCTGTGCAAGAAGTTCCTGCTCGAACTACATTTCTAAACACCCTTTCGCAGCCACTGCATAATTTTCTGACAATCATTTTCCTGTGGGAATCCTTGGTAACTTTTGTTTGGCAATTTAGTTGGGATTAGTAAGAAAAATAGCCACATGTTGCCTGCTAAGGTATTAAGTTTTTGATTTGTCTGCTTTTTAATATTTGACTATCCGATGGGAAACTCTTTGAAACATTGCTTTTTTTCCTTAATGTATAGGTCTTTGCCTATGTAGTGTACAAGCAGCTAGAAAATAATTGCCATTCTTAGGAAGTTAGGATAGCTTCTGATTTTTTTTGCTAAATAATTAGTCCGTGTCTGATGCTTTAATCCAGTTGCCTATGAGTGTCAAGTTTCAGCTGCTTTATCATTCCACTTTCTAACTTTTATTATATCACTATATCGGAGAATTCCCAGGTATTGCATTGGTCGCTTCAAAACAGTCCTTTAGCTATGTTGTCTATAGTGGAAAATGTTTTTGTTCTTTGGATAAATTGAATTTAGGCAACTTGCATAAAATTATTTTGTGGCTATCAAATTAGCCTAGGGAGTTTATAGAACTTATATTTCATGTCATCCTGATGAAAATGAATGTTATTCTGGAAACTGCTGTTGCAGAATTCCTTGAAACTAGTGACACTTATTGTTGCCTGATACTGATGACCATAGGATCAAGGGTTGGACATGATTTCAGAGGGCCTTGATACATTGAAGAACATGGCTCAGGACATAAATGAGGTTGCTTTTTCTGGACTTAATTATGTTTTGTGCTGAATTTTGTTACTCCATATTTTCTGTACATAGTATAATATATTCTTCACGCTGTTTATTTCAGGAACTTGATAGACAAGTGCCCTTGATTGACGAGATTGACACCAAGGTCGACTTTTTTCTCCACTACATTTTGTATATAATGTGGAAATCATAATTCTTTCATTGATTCTTTTTTCAATCTTGATGGTGTGTTGTTATAATTCAGGTGGATAAAGCAACATCAGACCTTAAGAACACTAATGTGAGATTGAAGGACACAGTTAATAAGGTAATCATGATATCTATCTGTTGCTTGTATTTATTACTTGCTTTGAAGTTTGAACCATGATACAGAAAAGGTTACTGAATTCTTCATTTAAAGCGGAGTTGCATGTGTTCTTCTCCTCCTTATCGTCATCACAAGTGCCTGCTAACCTGCATCCCGATGACCTCCTTTATAAAGGAAAATTTCTGTACTGCCACACCTGTAATTTAAAATGTTTCTACCCTTGCTGCATGTGGTCCTGTACACACTTCCACACTTACCACATCCTAGTAACATGATTTAAAATAGTTTTTAATTTAGCAGATCATTCTCCAAAGAAGATGGAAAATGAATCCAGTGTTAACTGGAGCAGGACACAGTGGCAGCATCCATATCTGCAGATGCATTATGTACCAGAGTTGTTTTACATTTCAAGCTCTCTGCTGCAACCAGTAAAGCTTGTCTCAATGGAAAAACTCATTGGTTCAGAATGCAGATAAAAAGGGGAAAGAATTGAAAGCTAAAAATTTAGACAGACGTATTTTATGCAGGGCAGATCTACTATTTTAGTTTCTTCTGATTCATTTGTTGGAGTGTGCCTTAAATTCTTCCCTTAGTTTTGCTGCCTCTGGAATTCTCTGCTGGATTATTTGCAAGTATGACATATTACATGTAAACTGTGCAATTTAGTGCAATTTTCATGTTGTTATAGATAAACTTTTAGATAAATAAAGTTATTAGGAGGATGATATAGGTTACTAGGAGTACATTAGAAGAGAATCCAAGAGACAAAATATTAATCAGATGAAGGCTTATATTATTCTCGGATAGATCTAATGAAGATGTCATTAACTTAGTTGCTCGATGAAGAGACTAATGGGGATCAGTAGTCAGACAGAATTTACTATACTGTTCTTTCCTTCATATTCTTGAGCTGATCATTATGAAAAAGCGTAATGCATAATATTATTTATGGTAAAGATTGCTTAGATCAGATAGTTCGCAGCATTGAAAAGAAGACTATTAGAAATATGGACTATGCACACACGTCTAATTTTGGAGTTGTTAAAGCAGTTAATTTTATCGGGATGATGCATTTCTAATATAGTGGAGGTGTTTGACATTTTGTTGCAGTTGCGGTCCAGTCGCAATTTCTGTATTGATATCATTCTCCTTTGCATAATATTGGGGATTGCTGCTTACTTATACAAGTATGAATACTCTTTCTGATATTTTTACTTGAAATTCAAAGCCTATGTACTCAAAATGGTATATATATATATATATATATATATATATATATTCATGGTTCATATTTATGCTTTATAGAAATTATCACTGTTATTATTATACAACTTTTATCACTAATCAATTTTTGACTGGATTCTCTCTTTTATTTCCCTACATTTTTTTATTATGTATAATTTATAAAGATGTTAAATGATTGGATTTGTTTTGCATGCCCCTTGAACTTGGACATCATATTGTTGAATTTTCACTATGCTAGTCTCAAGCACGAGGTTTATTTCTTTTTACATTTACTTGAACCATGAACAAATGCAGCTACACAATTTACAAGTGCTGCAATAACCAAGATCACAAGAAGAATAATCATGCACAAGAACACAAGAAATATCTTGGGAAAACCCTTCTCAACAAGGGAGGAAAACCCAACAATCCTTTGCTATATTCTCAAGAGTAGATCCTCCAACCATGAAACCCTAATGCACACAAGAGGGTGCTCAACTACCTTGAAACTTGCGCCCAAGAGAGGTGTGCACTTCAGCCCTAGAAATGTACTTACTGAAATTTCCAAATGACAAGTGACTTGTGTGTTTCCTCAATGGAGAAATCACCTTTATTTATACTACATTGGACAGACCAAAAGTGGTGTCTATTGACACAACAGGGCTGACCTCAATAACTCAGAAAATAATTAATTATTACAATAAACATTAACTATCTTTCACATATGGTGGAGCCGACCTGCACCCTTTACATCACAATTAGGATTACAGGTAAATCTTACTCTTAGACAATATAGCAAGGGATCCACACGTCCACTAGTGCTCAACCACTCGGGACATGTCCACCTGTGCTCAGCCACTCGGGACACGTCCACCTGTGCTCAGCCATAGGGACGCCCTACTCAACAGATCTCTATCTCATTGAGTCCACAGGAGAATCATCTGGAGTACCATTTCAAGCCTTACTCAACTGAGTCCACAAGGCAGGAGAGCACACGTCATAACAACTCAGTCCATAGTCTGACGCACACCCATCACATGGGAACCTTCACCCCACACAGGGGTAGACATCGTCTCATGTCAATCCAGAGAGGAACGACACACCCATCTCATGGGCATCCTCACCCCACACAGGGGCACACATCGTCTCATCTCAGTCCAGAGAGGAACGACACACCCATCTCATGGGCACACCCAACACATGGGCTCTCTCACAGGTCGAC
>SNQJ01S0055466.1:46391-76814 GCA_010110895.2 Picea sitchensis
TTGTGACCTTTGACAAGATTAGAATATTCCGGAAGAAAGAAAAGAAGTGAACGTAAACCTAGAACAGATGTCGACTGAGATAGATAATTAATATAAATTAATTTGTACCCAGAATGAGAAGTTGGCCCAGGCAGTCTGCCAGGATTAGTATAAATACAGTGCGCCAGTCTTCATTTGACACACACTTCTCAGAATTGTAGAAAGGCACTTGTGCGCATTGCAGTCTGGCATTCTTGTGCGCAAGTTCTGGAGAAGGTGCTGCCGCTAGTTCTGAAGCCTATTGCTTCTATCGTTTGGGTTGGACTCTCTGATCAACTTTGGTTACTTCTTGCTTGGTGCATTAGCCTTGCTTGGCTATTGGATTACTACTAGGATTCTTCTCTCTGTTAAGGTCAAGGTGCTCGGAGGGTGGCTTCGACCTATGGTTGGGTGACAATAGTGATATTGTCTATGGTAAAACGAGCACATTCTAACGCACAGACCCAAACCAAGATCCAAGGAAACACCCAAAAGAAACAAGTGAAGGGGCAGAAAATCGGCTCATCAACTAATAAAGGAGGCAGGAAATTATATGATTAACTCGGGACAGATTCACACGCTCTCAAAGAGCTCTTTTTCCCACCCACAAAATCGTTAACTATGAAGATCCTTACCTAGAATATCAGAGGCCTAAATGCAAGATCCAAACAAAGGATTCTTCGACACTGCATCAAAATAGAAGACCCTGATATATTCCTGATACAAGAGACAAAATGTGCAGGGAAAACTGTAGAAGATATCATCAAAAGATGTTGGCGCAACTGCGAATCCTATCAAATAGACTCAAAAGGGGCTTCAGGAGGCCTGGCCATTCTTTGGAACCCTGCTACAGTCATCCTCTTTCAAGGCCTCTCCACTCCATGCACCATCACAATGCACTATAGAGCCATTGGTTCTGACAAGGAGGGAATGATCACAAATGCCTATGGACTATAGAACAACCAAGACAAAGACCTCTTTCTTTAGAGCCTGGCTTACCTAGGTTCTTTAGCAGAAGGCAAGCGATGGATAATAGGGGGCGACTTCAACATGATTCTCATGCTGGAGGAGAAACGAGGGGGGGGAAAGCGCTTGGAGCAGGACAACGTAAAATTCCAGGAACTCATAGAAAACCTCAGATTGGTAGATATTGAGAATGGCAATGGCACCTACACCTGCACCAACAAAAGATCAAGTCACCAACAAATAGCATGCAGGCTTGATCACTTCCTCATCTCGTAAACTCTCCTTCTGGAAGGCCCCCTAGTAGATTCCAACATCCTCCCGAAGGCAGGCTCGGACCATTGGCCGGTTCAACTCTGGGTTGACACTATTGCTACCCTGAAGCTTAAACCCTTCAGATTTGAGAAATTTTGGCTCTCCCATACAGATTTCCAAGAGCCAGCCCGTCACTGGTGGAGCACTGTGGAAACTCAGAAAGGTACAAAAATGTATTGCTTCCAGCAAAAATTCAAATATTTCAAACAACATGTGTGCAAATGGAACAAGGAAGTCTTTGGGAACATTTTCCAGGAAAGGAAAATGTTGTAACAAAAACTAGAGAACCTCCGGGGACAAATCATTCATGCAGGATATATAATCACTCAGTAGCAGGAGGAGAATGAACTCAAAAGGAAACTCGAAGAAAGACACAAGCATGAAGAAATCCTATTGAGACAGAAATCTCGGGTTCAATGGCTCAATGAGGGAGAGAAAGACTCCAAATTCTTCCACCGTTCCATGTTCCACAGACGCCTCATCAATCACATCATAAAGCTGGATGACTCGCAAGGCAAAAACCTGTTAACTCATCAGGAAATAACACACGAGCTGGCAGATTTCTACAAGGATCTCCTCTCAGAACCCAATGTGGACCGAACCCCTGTTTGCACTCTGCCCTCTTGCTACCTGGGAATCCCTCTCTCTGACTCAGCGACTATAAACATATTCTGGGATTCCCTCTCTCTGACTCAGCGACTATAAACATATTCTGGGATTCCCTCCTACTCTCCATCACCAACCGTTTTAGGAACTAGACCTTTCGCTCCCTCAACCTTGTAGACAGATTGGTTCTCTTAAAGTCAATCCTCCAAGCCATCCCAACTTACCTCTTCTTAGCCCTAGTTTCCCC
This sequence comes from Picea sitchensis, assembly GCA_010110895.2. Lineage (NCBI taxonomy): Eukaryota > Viridiplantae > Streptophyta > Pinopsida > Pinales > Pinaceae > Picea > Picea sitchensis. The sequence continues at coordinate 48,541 of SNQJ01S0055466.1, forward strand.
CCAATCTTTCATAAAGAAAATAAGGAATCTGCAAAGAAAATTTCTATGGCATGGACACAACTCAAACAAAAAATGGGTCCTTGTTAGCTGGGACAAGGTCTGCAAGCCCAAATCTTCAGGTGGTCTGGGCCTTCAGGACCCTGGAAAATTGAATAGCAACCATGGGAGCAAGAATTTGGTGGAGATGGCTCAAAATACCAACAGAGCTCTGGGCAAAAATCTGGAAATGCAAATATGCCCCAAACACGCATCAAAATCAACTCATAAGAATGCAACAACAAATCCAAGGCTCCAACATCAGGAATGCGGCTTGGAAAAACCGACCACTCATATAGGAACATGCTTTCTGGGAAGTTCGCAATGGCCATAATGCCCTATTCTGGACGGATTCCTGGCACCAAATGCCACCCCTACAACTGGAAGACAATCTACAATCCTACGAAAATCACATCCAAGATCTTGCCACTCTCAAAGTGGCAGATTTGTGGACAGATACCCCAACAACTCTCCCTGGCGAAGCTGGAAATCTACTCATCAGGAACTCCAAGTGGCAATGCACTGTGACCTGCAGCACTGGAAACAAGCTACAACCCAAAGACAAATCTGGAAAAGCACAGACCAAGACATTCTCAGATGGGGATACACACCTCATGGAAGCTTCACTCTCAAGGAAGGATACACTCTTCAGGAGAAATTCCATAACCTTCAGAAAGATAATATCTGGACAACAATATGGAAATCAAAACTCTGGCCCAAAATCTCTACTTTCCTATGGCTTCTACTTCATAACAAGATCTTAACCTGGGACAATCTTCAAAAACATGGTTTCATTGGCCCCTCGATCTGCCATCTCTGCCATCTCCAGGAAGAAACCATGGAGCACCTACTAAATAACTGTCCACTCAGTGAGAACATCTAGAACTAGACCACTCCGTTCATTAGAAGAACCAACCGAGTTAAAAACAACATCATAAGCACCATCAGGGACTGGGGCTTCGGTTCCTTCAGAAGTCCCATCCTGAACAGAACCTGGCAACTCTTACTAGGCTTCATAGTTTGGCAACTATGGAAAGAGAGAAACATAAGAATCTTTCACTCCCAACCATCTCCTCCCACCCTTCTCTGGAACACAATCCTCCTGCATCTCCAGAAAACTCTTCAGCGGCAATCAAAGACCAAGGAAGACTTCCCAACTGACCCAGGTGAGCTCTTTCTCCTCAATTCTTGGGGCTTCTCGTTTGCACACTCCACCCCTCCTCAACAACCCCCCATTGTTTCAAAATCCCTCAGTCCTTCTAAGTGGCTCCTCCCCCCGCAAGGCTTCCATAAGGTAGACTTTGATGGTGCATCAAAAGGAAATCCAGGACACTCGGGCTATGGCGCGATCATTAGAAACAACTTAGGCCAAATTCAAAGCCTCATCGCAGAAAATCTCGGATGTGACATCAACAACTCAACAGAGCTTTAGGGTCTTATCAAAGGAGTGCAAATGGCACTAGATCAAAACCTCACCTGTCTGATCATTGAAAGAGACTCCAAAATCATAATATACTTGGCAACAAAAATCCTGAATGGCAGAGATCCAGGGAAAATCACACCCAGCTGGCGCCTCCTTGGCCCTCTTTACAGCTTCCAGGCTCTTCTCAGACCCTCTCTAACTCTAACCCCTTCTCACATTCGACGAAGTGCAAACAAAGTCCCGGACAGACTGGCCAATGCAGGGGTCAACTCTATGTAGCAGATCATTCTCCACAATTCCAGGCAGTGCCAAAGCTCTCCCCTCTGGCTCCAATGCGAGGATCTTGCTCAACTGGATGGCCCTAATCCGGACGGGGTGCCACCTTTATCTACTTAGATTCTCTTCCAAGTTAGAAATTATCAGAAGGTCAGGAGCAAGCGCAAAAAAACATCAGTTGGCAGTTGATTTAGGGACCTCGACAATCGGGAGTCAGGAGCACGAAGGTTGTTGTTTCCCAAATTCGTGAAGTCGTGAAAAGCAAGAGAGGATCTGGACCGTAGATGCTCGAGGTGATCTGGATTGTCGATCTGGTCCCATTGATTTGACGAGAGGGAACTCAGGTTTCGGAGCACGCAAGGAGCTGTCTGTCCAAGTTGCGAAGTCGTGAAACGCGAAATCGCAACATGTGAGAGCGGATCTCTACTGTTGGTGCTAGCGGAGATCTTAACCGTCGATCAGGTCCCATTGATTCGACGCGAGAAAATTTTGGGAACTCGGGTTTCGAGAGTTGGGAGCATGGAGGGAGCGGTCTCCCCAAGTCGTGAAGTCGCGAAATGTGAGAGAGGATCTGGACCATTGGTGCTAGAGGAGATTTGAATCGTCGAGCTGGTCCCATTGATCAGACACAAGATCATTTCGGGAACTTGTCAATCGGGAGTTTGAAGTATGGAGGACACTGTCAGCCCAAGTCACGATACGCGAAATGCAAGAGCGGATCTGGACCGTTGGTGCTCGAGGAGATCTTAACCGTTGATCAGGTCCCAATGATATGACGCGAGAAAATTTTGGGAACTTGGGTTTCGAGAGTTCGGAGCATGGAGGGAGCTGTCTCCACAAGTCGCGAAACGGGAAATCGCGAAATGCGAGAGAGGATTTGGACCATTGGTGCTAGAGGAGATCCGAATCGTCGATCTAGTCCCATTGATCGGATGCGAAAAAATCTCGGGAACTCGACAATCGAGAGTCCGAAACATGGAGGAAGCTGTCTGCCCAAGTCGCGAAGTCGCGATACATGAAATCGCGAAATGCGAGAGCGGATTTGGACCGTTGGTGCTCGAGGAGATCTGAACCGTCGATCAGGCCTCACTGATCTGATGCGAGAAATCTCGGGAACTTGACAATCGGGAATCCAAAACAAGGAGGAAGTTGTCTGCCCAAGTCGCGAAGTTGCGTCACGCGAAACCGCGATATGCGAAAGCAGATATGGACTATTGGAGCTCAAGCAGATCTGAACTGCCGATCCGGTCCCATTGATCTTAGGCAATTTTTAAGCCGAGAGGTTGCAGGCATTTTTGTAAGCGGATAGGATGCAGACATCTTTGTCAGCAGATAGGCTGCAACTATTTTTGTAAGCAGATAGGCTGTAGGCATTTTTCTAAGCAGATAGGCTACAAACATCTTTGTAAGTAGACAAGATGCAGGTCTTTTTGTAAGCTCTCAGCTGGAATTAATATAAGGATCCACTTTTTATTCACAAAAAAAAAGATATTAATATGAAACAATGGAAGTATATCAGTAGGCAGATCCATCTACTTTACAAGCTAAGTCAAGAAAACAATAGGTGTGAGTGTCGAACAACAGTCTCCATGCAGTGACCAATTGTATTGGGTTCTCATTTTCATTTGCACCCATCGACATTTGAACATTCTTGTTTCTCTCTCCCTTCTCAAGTTGCCTCCTTGAATCCATTTTGAGAATCTAGTCCAGGATGTTGAATTTTCACTATGCTTGGCTCAAGCATGAGGTTTATTTCATTTTAGTCATGTACTTGAACCATAAACAAATGCAACTACACCATTCACAATTGCTGCAATAACCAAGATCACAAGGAGAAATACCATGCACAAGAACAGAAGAAATATCCTGGGAAAACCCTTCTCAACAAGGGAGAAAAACCTAGCAATCCTTCGTTATATTCTCAAGAGAAGGTAATCCAACCATGAAACCCTAATGCACACAAGAGGGTTCTCTACTACCTTGAAACTTGCACCCAAGAGAGGTGCACACTTCAGCCCTAGAAGATGTACTTGCTGACATTTTCAAATGACAAGTGACAAGTGTGTTTCCTCAATGGGGAAATCACCTTTATTTATACTAGACTGGACAGACCAAAAGTAGTATCTATTGGCACAACAGGGTCGACCTCAATAACTCATAAAATAATTAATTATTACAATAAACATTAATTATCTTTCACATATGGTGGAGCCGACCTGTACCCTTTACATCACAATTAGGGTTATAGGTGAATCTTACACTCAGACAATATAACAAGGGATCTCACACATCCACTAGTGTTCAACCACTAGGGGCACATCCACCTATGCTCAACAACATGGACTTCCTACTCAACAGATATCTATCTCATTGAGTCGACAGGAGAATCATTTGGAGTACCATCTCAAACTTGACTCAACTGAGTCCACAAGGCAGGAGACCACATGTCATAACAACTCAGTCCAGAGTCTGATGCACACCCATCACATGGGCACCTTCACCCCACACAGGGGTACACATCTTTTCATCTCAATCCATAGAGGAACAACACACCCATCTCATGGGAATCCTCACCCCACACAGGTGCACACATTGTCTCATCTCAGTCTAGAGAGGAACGCTACACCCATCTCATGGGCACACCCAACACATGGGCTCTCTCACAGGTCGACTCAACTCAGTCTCAGAGGAGAACGTGTCCTGGAGGATGTCTCACGAAGCTGTAATCATCAACACTCCCTCTCAGCTAGGGAGACATTCTCCACCAGGCCAAGTCTCTCACAGAAGTACTCGAACTTTGTCTTGGCAAGCAGTTTGGTGAAGATATCTGCAGTTTGCTCATGTGTAGGAAGGTACTGCATGTGTACTACGTTCTTTTGCACCACGTCTCTGATATAATGATATTTTATCTCAATGTGTTTCGATCTATCATGAAACACATGATTCTCAGAGAGCTTCACACAACTTTGATTATCACAATGATTAATGGTAGGATCCATCTCATGATCAAATAAATCTGTTAGGAGCTTGTGAAGCCACACTGCCTCGTGGATTGCCGCACTCAATGCTATATACTCTGCTTCTGTGGTACTCAAGGCCACATAGCTCTGTTTCCTGTTGCACCACGAAACCATGGAAGGCCCCAAGGTAAAAAAACAATCAGATGTGCTCTTCTGGTCCACTGCGCTCCCTACCCAATCTGCATCAGCATATCCCTGCAAACTCACGACTACACTGGAGGCATATCTCAGGCCATATCCAACTATGCCTCGTAGATTTCTCAATACATGCTTCACTGTTATCCAGTGAGGCTGTCTCGACTGACTCATGAATTGACTAAGTACATTCACTACATAACATATGTCAGGTTGTGTATCACGAATCCCTCTGGCTACTCGATGTAAACTTCTTCCTCAATCTTACCATTGAGAAAGGTTGTCTTTACATCCATTTGATGTAGTTTCCAACCCATGGATGCAACAAGTGCAATGCTAGTACGGATGGAAGTGTATCAGTCTACTGGAGCAAATGTCTTCGCATAGTAAATTCCGTCCACCTGTGAGAATCCTCTGGCTACAAATATCACTTTGTATTTCTTGACACTTCCATACATTGCATGCTTGACCTTATAGATCCACTTGGAAGTTACTACAGACTTCCCTTATGCTCTTAGAACAATATCTCACACATCATTTTTCAAGATGGACTGATACTCTTTCGCCATACCTGCTGACCTGTTGCTTCTCCATGATAAGAAGGCTCAATATTAATGATGTGGCTCATGGCTGGAAAGTAGCTCGAAAGTCTTTATGGTCTCTTTCTCTTTCAGAATGTGCCTTGAAGAGCCACATGGCCCTCTGCCTCCTGGAGAGTTTGTCAAGCCTAGGTAGGCCTTTTATGGCTTACTGCAATGTCTCTGGGGATATCAACTGGATCAACTGGAACAATGCATGTCTCCCTCTGAACTCCTGAAGGGGAGAAGGTATTGTCTCTTCCTTCTTCTCAAATGGTTTGACTCCCTCTAATTCAAGTGACTCCCTCCGAAGCTTGAAGGATAGACATCTTCTTGGAGGCATCTCATGTCTTCTCAGGTCCTCTACCGACTCTACAATACTTTGCTAGTCTTTTGTACTAGGATAATAATCAACCAAGAAAACTTGAACTCCTATACCAGGGATAATGGTCCAAGACAAGAGGGATCCCATACTAGGGATAATACCCTTCATTATCAGAAAGCAAGCAACTACAGGTTAATCAAGTAAGGAATGCAGTACACAACTTACCCTAGTCTACAATTATGCTCAATATTGTATTTGTTTTTAGAGGAAGTAATCCTCATCTCTCATGTCTTCAACTTTCTGAGGTGGGTCTCGATCCATGTCAGTAGTGGAAGCACATTTTCTTTCTCTCTTCCTAGTAGGACAATTTCTCGCAATGTGTCCATACTTGTCACATCTGAAGCACTAGATCTTTGACATGTCTTTTCTCTGATCATAACATGAAGCTGATGAAGTCTTCTCGTTTTTGAATGTTTGCCTGAAGTTTCTTTAATTTCTTCCTCCTTTCTTTGTATGAAGTGCAAGAGCATGATTTTCATCATGAGGGGAGTCTTCCACTCCTCTAGCTATAAGTTTGATTTCTTCCTGGGTACAATATGTCCATAGACGATCAAAAGTAGGTAGTTGTTCTCTACCATTGATACTTTGAAGAAATGGTTCCCAATGTTTTGGAAGATTATTGAGAGTGGTCAAAACAAGTTCTCTGTCTGATATGATTTCTCCAATGGCACCTAGTTAATCTCTGATCTCTGACATCTTCATGAAGAAGATAACAACAATGTCACCTTTTGTCATCTTGATATTTTGACGCTGGCCCTTCAATGTAAGAGCTCTAAGGGTGTTGTTACTCTCAAACATATTCTTAAATGCTTCATACATTTCATAAGTTTTCTTCATGTTGGCAATACGAGGCATGATATGATCTCTTACTAAGTAGATGATTATCTTTCTTTCATTGACGTCATCTTCCTTCCTTTATTCCTTCTCTTCATCGGTAGCTGTCTTTGGTAAGGCCTTTTGTATCACCCACAATAGGTATTCCTCTTCAAGAGTGATTTGAAGTCTTGACTTCCAGGAATTGAAGTTGCTTGATCCATCAAGCCTATCTTCCACCAAGGTTTTGTTCATCATATTTTCAGATTCTTCACAAACCCTTACCAACTGGGCTAGGAAACCTAACGGTTGGGCTAGGCTAGCAATCTTAGGTTTCGTTGGGCTTATGACTGCCAACAATAAGCCTTGAAAGTCAAAAGAACACTGGTGAGCTGAAAAACTCCTTCAATGAGCTGCAAAAACCTTAAATCTAAATTTTCTGCAGAAAATTGCGAAACCCTAGGGCCAAAAATCCAAAATTCTCAAAATTTCACTATGAGAGTCTCTGGAGGTGCGCTGAAGGAGGCCGTACTCTCCTATGCCAATTTTAGCCATAACATCCAAGTATAAAGTGATGAAACTTGAAAAAGAAAGAGGGTCGTACCTTTTTCTTAGGAACCCTAGAAGGCCGTATGGATTTGCAGAAGGAGGACGATTTACTTTAATGATTGTGCAATGGGTTCTTCAAGACCTATGCTCTAAAACCATGTTGAATTTTCACTATGCTTGGATCAAGCATGAGGTTTATTTCATTTTAGTCATGTACTTGAACCATAAACAAATGTAGCTACACCATTCACAATTGCTGCAATAACCAATATCACAAGAAGAAATACCATGCACAAGAACACAAGAAATATCCTGGGAAAACCCTTCTCAAAAAGGGAGAAAAAACCAACAATCCTTTGCTATATTCTTAAGAGAATATCCTCCAACCATGAAACCCTAATGCACACAAGAGGGTGCTCTACTACCTTGAAACTTGCGCCCAAGAGAGGTGTGCACTTTAGCCCTAGAAGATGTACTTGTTGAAATTTTCTAATGACAAGTGACAAGTGTGTTTCCTCAATGGAGAAATCACCTTTATTTATACTAGACTGGACAAACCAAAAGTGGTGTATATTGGCACAACATGGCCGACCTCAATAACTCAGAAAATAATTAATTATTACAATAAACATTAATTATCTTTCACATATGGTGGAGCCGACCTGTACCCTTTACATCACAATTAGGGTTATAGGTGAATCTTACTCTCAGACAATATAGCAAGGGATCTCACACATCCACTAGGGGCACGCCCACCCGTGCTCAACCACAGGGATGTCCTACTCAACAAATCTCTATTTCACTGAGTCCATAGGAGAATAATCTGGAGTACCATCTCAAACTTGACTCAACTGAGTCCATAAGGCATGAGACCACATGTCATAACAACTCAGTCCAGAGTCTGACGCATACCCATCACATGGGCACCTTCACCCCACACAGGGGTACACATCGTTTCATCTCAATCCAGAGAGGAACGAAACACCCATCTCATGGACATCCTCACCCCACACAGGGGCACACATCGTCTCATCTCAGTCCAGAGAAGAACGACACACCCATCTCATGTGCACACCCAACACATGGGATCTCTCACGGGTCGACTCAATTCAGTCTTATAGGAGAACGTGTCCTGGAGGATGTCTCACAAAGCTGTAATCATCAACATAGGATTTAGTTAGTTTCGTTCATTTGTTCTTCAAGATTCACAACCTTTTGTTCTAATAAGCCAATTCATTCCTCCATCTCCTTTGACTCTCCAAATAACCCTGTAACTTGGTTTAGGATGCCTTAATTCTATTGAGTTTCTATGAACTGTTTAAGTAGGCCTATGCCCATGCTTGCTAAATGGGGTCTCTTATATTCTAGTCCATCTGTGGTGTTGCTCAATAGATTGACTGATATCCTCTGGTATGGCACGGGGCCATGAAGAAACCCAAAGTTTCACCATCTTTGACCCCTACAAAACCTTGGGGTTCTCTAGTGTGTTATCCTTTCTAATTGCCTCTTGTCTTGGAGGATATGGAACTTTGAAAATTGCTTGAAATTTCCTGCTCAATTTCTCCTTTCACTCTCTTGATTGTCCTCACCACCTCCCTTTTTTCTTTGCCTCCCTCACTTGTTTCTTTTCACTATATTTCCCTTGGAGCGATTATGGGTAGAAGGCAATGATAGATTGCTTACTTGGGAGGCTTGAATTTGAAGTTTGTGGGGCATACAATGGAATAACAACCATAAATACCCTCCTTTTACAATTTATTCTTCCCTTTAATAGGATTTGTGTACAAGGTAATTGATCTCCAAGGTTGCCCCATCATGGTTGTTTTCCTCTTTCCGTTATTGTTGAGAGCTTAGCCATCACATAAGGCATTTTTTTGAAAAAATATCAAAATTCACAAAATCGCAAGCGCCAAAAAATTTAATGATTTAATTGATGGCAACCTCAACAAGGAATTTTGATTTCAATATTTTATCATATGATATATGATGTTTTCACATGTTTTCAGGAAATCATAACAAAAGTTGTTTTGTTGAATGCAATAGTGAATCTATCATATTTTTTTGCACAAACAATTTTTTTTAACTTCCATTATCGTTGAATTTGAACATGAACACAAAACATGTGACTTAGGATTAGACTTCCTAATGAACACTTTGTGAGGTGCAAACCTAATCCTCCCCGTTGGAATACATATAATCCTGAACTTTGAGCTTTACATTCCCCACTTCATGAAAATATAATCTTTCCAAAAAACGGTAATTTAGAAAATAACTTTCGAATTTTAAATCAAATTCATTTTTGGTTAATAAATAATAAGGCGCGCGTGATATCCGCCGTTAATGAAGTTTTTTCCGTTTTGATCGAACGATCCTAATTTCTCCAGAGTTTTGGAGACGCCTAATGGTTAAAGACATAAATCACTAAAGGTCACTCCGGAGCTTCACGCTTCGAGCATTTCGATAAGTCTTAACGATAAAAGCCTCGAAACCCTAAAGTGTTCGTTCATCGCTTTCCTAAACCTTTAAAGGAGATGAGTCGTGGTATACGTGTATCTTTTGAGTCTTCCCCAAGTTGACACATGACACCCATTTTTGACATTTTCGTTTTAAGATTCATACGATTCTAAGTAATATGTGGCACCTCCCTTTTCTGGACACGTCATCTAGAATGGCGTCATCTATGACACGTCACTACGGGAGATGACCCTTCTGAACTATAACAAAGAACTAATTCATAAATCACCGAAGCACCAAGATGCCGAAGTATTAAACTTTAAGTCCGAATCTCCGGATGTTTACCCTCCATCGTATCCTAAAATCTCCGAAGTTCGAATCTCCGAAACACTTAAAGTTAAATATGATTAATTAAGACTTAAATAAATTACCGGATAATTAACGACTTCGCAGTTTCAGGTCTCGGGGATTTCTTCTCGAGCTACATTTAAAAACCTTTAAATTCGAATGTCCGAAACACTTGAAGTTAACACACCTTTTTAAACATGATTAATTAATGTTTTAATAGCGATTATCCAGGGATTAACTTTCGCAGATTCGGGATTCGAGAAATTCTCACTCTGTCTCATCTAAAACTCCCGAACACGAACCACTAAATATTAATGACATATATGACCAATTAACGGTAATGATTCAAATGTGGATCACAGATCGCCAGGTAGACATATTCATTATGGTTAATAAATTTTTCGTCAGTAAAGCTATACGAAAATCAATGTATCTGATTGGAATAAAGACACTTAGAATTCGAATTCATTTTCACCTTCCGCAATTAGCAAGCTTTCATCAGTTTGAAAAAGCTCACAGATTTCCTCTACAATAGGTAACCTCACTCAATTTCTTAGAGATCATGGCATCGCGAAAAATTATGAAGAAACCTGATGTGGCTGGTGAAGGTTCAAATCCAAACGCGGACGTTCTGTCAGACACTACGTCGCAAGCTATAGACTGTTAAATCTTGGACATCTTTTTGGCGCTGTTGTCGGGGACAGAGAAACGAAGTTGTTTTTCCCTGGGAAAACGACAAGGTAAATTTCTATCTTTGATAGTGAACAAAGATTGAATACACAAGTAAGGCCTATTTTTATCTTTCACTTGGCAACTCCACGATAGATAAAACTGGCATTCGGTTGGAAGAATACCAGAAAGAATCCAGATGATAAGCAGACCACACCAGTATCAGGTCCCGAAAGGTTGTTGAAACCAAAGGGATACCTCAAATTGACTATTGCATCAGCAGGTGAACTATATCAACCCAAAGTTACATAGGTTAATGCTAAGGTTCCAATTGAAGAACTAACCCCTGCAGAGAATTTTAAACAAGTACCCTCTGCGGAGGCATCAACTAGTAAACTCGAGGCTAAGATTGAGAATTCAGATGTAATTGTACCCAAGATAAAGGTTGATATTGACTCGACTGATACTCCCACCGATCAGAACAAAAGATCCCTCTCTATACCCATTGTCGTTGACACTCCGCCGATTCGATCCTTGCCCGAAGTAAAGGTTTCAGTTTTTCGAAACTCTGAAGAATATATTTTATACCCTGATTCATCCCCTATCGGTTCTCCTATATATACATCTTGTAAGTCTGAGGAAACTAGTCCACATTTCCCTTTTCCTCCTCTTCTAGATTTTTCATCTCCTAATGACCTTTTTCCAGAACTTCCTTCGCCACATCCCGAAGTAGTCGAAAGGTCACCACTTCGGTCCCTCGAATTTTTTGAAAATCCCCTTTTTTCCCAAAGTCTGTCCCCTAGACTTCCAATGGCTTCTGCTGGAGGAGGTGGTGCCAGAGGCAGAGGAGAAGGTGGACAAGGTCAAGGACAACCTCCACCCTCTAGAATTTTTGCCAAGATAGTTGCTAGATACACTCCTTTGGTCCTCCCTGCCATCCTTCATGATTTGCCCGAAAATTATATGAAAAACCTACCGAAATTTATGGGAGAAGGAGATTTAACCGCAACCGAGCATATAGCCTATTTTGATCAGTTCGCTGATATCCTTGGCATTGAACATGAAGATGTTTATTCAAGGATTTTAGTACAATCCTTTGAAGGACAAGTAAGAACTTGGTTTTGAGCACTCCCAGTAGGGTCCTTACGGTCATATGATGATCTATAAAATGACTTTTTAAGACACTGGGGAGAAAAGAAAGACCATCTCTATTATTTAATTGAATTTGGGGCTTTAAGAAAAAAGAATTCTGAATCAGTTCTTGAATTTACTCAGAGGTTTAATAAATTGTACAACAAGATCCCAGTCAAAGTCAAACCCTCTCAACCTGCGACAAAGGTAACTTTTGCAAGGGATTTTGAACCCGACTTTGCCCTCTTCTTAAGAGAAAGAAGATCTTCCACTCTAGCAGGAATGCAAGATGATGCCATAGAAATCAAATCAAATAGGATGGCATTCGGTAAATTAAAAACCAAAGTTCGGACGAGAACTAGAGAACCTAGGCGTTTCAAAGAACATGCAGGGCCATTTGGATCCGGTAAGTCTGCATAAGAGAAAATTAATGAGATGGCCAAAATAATTAAAGATTTACCAAACAAAATATCTAGGATGGAATTAGATCAGGCCAAACCCGATACTTACATAAGGAATCAGTTCAAGAGAAACCCTTATCCTCAGATACAACAAAGACAAATAAAAAATGAAGATCAAAAGTTCCAAGTCCCATTCAAAACTGAAAATTTTATGCAGAGGGATGACATGAAAAATTATGAGGAGTTAGAAGAAGATCTAAACAACCTTAGCGATGACGACTTGGAGCCTCATTTAACTAGGCAGGGTTATGAAAAGTCTCTAGACCTAGAACCCCTGTTTAATAATGAGGAAAGTATCAATAATCTGGGAGAATCTGCATATCAAGGACTCACCGACTCAATAATGGCTGAACTCCAACATAGGTACAATTTAAGTCCCAAAGAAAAAAATCCTACGAATGTTCCACCGAAGAAGATTTTGTCGCGAAGAAAAACAAATGAGACAGTAAGTACTAAACCATCAACTAAAACCAAAGCTTCCCCAACAAAAACAACTGGAACAAGAGCAACACAAACTAAGAAACCAGATAATACAAAAACAAAAGTTACAACTAGAGAAGTCGAGAAAAAATCGGAGGTTTCAGTTTGGAAAACGAACTTAATAAAATTAAAATCCCCATGCCCCTCGTTGAGCTTGCAAAAAAATTGATTTATAAAAATCAGATCGCTAAAATGATAAATTTTTCTGATGCTGAATGTCACATGGATGTTATCAGTCTACAAGATGAAGGACCTATGATCATGTTAGGTCCACACATAAAAAATACTAAGGATTCTGTTGCTCTGTTTTATATTACATTAACTATACACGATCACTTAGTCCACAACTGCATGTTAGATTCTGGGGCCTCTCATAATTTAATGCGTAAAATTATCATGGAAAAATTGGGCCTCGAAATCACTAGACCTTATCAAGACTTATACTCGTTTGATTCCAGAAAAGTTAAGTGTCTTGGCATGATCAAAGATTTGGTAGTAAATCTTGCACAGATCCTTGTAAAAAGTATCCTCATGGATGTAGTCGTTGCTGACGTTCTTGCCAAGTATGACATGCTGTTATCCAAGTCTCGGGGCACCAAATTAGGAGGACCACTTCAACTGGACATGACTTACGCTATGATCCCAATTTTTGGTGGACAATTCACATGACTATACAAAGAAACTAGACTGGCATATACCGTAAGTGACCCTCAAAATCCAAATAATTATCCAGTCTATGTTGCTGATCAGGACTTAGGAAATTGTATATTATCAATAGATGACGATTTCAAAGAATGTACAGAAGAAGAAAATAAAAAAGTAGAAAAAACAAAGAAAAGTGTAAATAGTAGAGAAGGAACGTGGAGAATGTTTTTTGATGGCGCTTCGTCCTGCGAAGGAGCAGGTGCTAGAGTGTTATTCATAGTGCCAAGAGATGAACATGTTATTCCCTTCTCATATAGATTACAATGGGAGGTGGATTATACAAATAATGTCTGCGAGTATGAAGCTCTAGTCTTAGGGTTAGAAGCTACCAGAAAGTAAAAAAATGAACATCTGATAGTTTATGGTGATGCAGAGCTTATTGTGAAACAAATAAAGCAACAATTTCAAGCCAAGCATCCAAGGCTAAGATCATAAAGAAATTGCGACTAGGATTTGATAGAAAATTTCTTCTCTTCCTTTAACATTCAATCCATTCCCAGAATAGAAAATCAACTGGTCGATTCTTTGGCCAAAGATGCAACGACCTTTGTATCACGTACTGTCCTAAAACTGAAATATCACATCGAAATGAGACACATGCCTTCGATCCCCAACAATGTTCAGCATTGGCAAGTCTTTGAAGACTACAAACAAATTAAAAAATTCCTTGAAATGGTCGATGAGATCTTTGAGACTCACATAGATCCGGGAAACCAGAACGATCCTATCTGGGTCATATAGGAAGGTGAAGACCCTGAAAAGTTCTAGGATAAGATCACAAATCACCACATGCTAGTGCTTAAAAACAATCAGATTCCTAGATGTCTTATACCCTTAGAGAGATTATTTGAGTATGATGACATACCTTTAAAATTTACCTTACGACCTCAACCCGGAGAGGTTGAAGACTGTAATATAGGAACTGTGGAAAACCCTTAACTAGTTAAGATATCTAAATACCTTCCAGCCCAAATGAAGAATAATTATGTCGAGTTGCTTAATCAATATAAAGATGTTTTCACGTGGTCCTATGATGAGTTAAAAACTTACGATACCTCTGTAATTGAACACAAAATTCCTTTGAAACATGGTATCAAACCTTTCAGGGATAAAATCAGATAAATAAACCCTATTCTCCTGCCAGTGATAGAAAGAGAAGTCAAGAAGCTTCTCGATGCGAAGATTATCATTCCACTCAGATATTCTAAATGGGTAGCAAATTTGGTACCCGTCAGGAAGAAATGTGGCGAAATAAGGATTTGTGTAGATTTCAGAAACTTAAATCGGTCATCCCTCAAAGACAACTACCCACTACCAAAAATGGATCAGGTTCTAGAAAAGGTAGTTGGAGCTAACATAATGTCCATGATTGATGGTTTTTCCGGATATAATCAAATTGTTGTGCATGAAGATGATAGAGAAAATACTGTCTTTACCACTCCGTGGGGAAATTTCATGTACGATAAAATTCCATTTGGTTTGATGAACGCGGGGGCCACCTTCCAAAGAGCGATGGATATAGATTTCATCGGTGAAAGAGATAAATTTGTTGTTATTTATCTCGATGATTTGACAATTTTTTCTAACTCTGATGCAGAACCCTTGCTACACCTCAAGAAGACCTTCAAAAAATGCAGAAAGTTCGGTTTGTCTCTTAATCCTAAGAAATCCCATTTCGCTATGCAAGAAGGTAAGATTTTGGGTCATATAGTGTCGAAGGAGGGAATCAAAGTTGCCTCAAAATGAGTTGAAGCTATAGACACAATTAATATTCCTAGGAACATAAAAGAAATTCAATCTTTTTTAGGAAAGATAAACTTTTTGAGAAGATTCGTTCCCAATTTTTCTGAAATAATTAAATTGGTTATAGACATGTTGAAGAAGGAAAATCAAGTGAAATGGACCACCGAAGCTAAATCATCATTCGAACGAGTTACGAAAGCTATAAGCGAAGCACCAGTGTTGGCCAACCCAGACTATACTAAGGAATTCTTGATCTTCTCTTTCGCTTCTGAACATACTATCGCAACAGTGCTCCTGCAAAAGAATGAAGAAGGCTTCGAGCAACCGTTAGCCTTTTTCAGTAAAAGTCTTAGGGATGCAGAATTAAAATATGATATACTTGAAAAACAAGCTTACACAATGGTGAAAGCTCCCAAAGCTTTCAGGACATATGTGTTGCATTCCAGAGTAATCGCATACGTGCCAACAAGCACTGTCAAAGACATCTTGGTTCAACCAGATAGTGATGGAAAGAGAGGTCGGTGGTTAGCTAAAATTCAAGAATTTGATCTAGAAGTGAAAGCAACCAAGCTAGTCAAAGATCAGGGCCTGGCGAAATTGTTAGCCAAATCAAATTTCAGGGCGCTCGAGATAAACCACTTGGAATCACATGGATATATCCCAGATATAGAGGAACTTGATGACCAAACCCCTAGGATCCAGATCGAAGATAATTTTTCTTCCTCTTCTTGGTATTGTGATATTGTTTCATACATCCTTACCCTTCAGTGCCCGAATGACATGACTCCATCCAAGGCAAGAAATCTGACGCTGCACGCAATTAAATATTGTATTATTGATGGCCAATTGTACTGGAAGGATCCTCTAGGTTTCTTGTTAAGTTGCTTAATAGAATCTGAAATAGAAGGCGTTATAAATGAATTTCATGAAGGGGTGTGTGGAGGACACCACGCCTGGAGGGAAACAACCTACAAGATTTTAAGCGCTGAGTATTATTGGCCAAAATTATTTACTGATGTGAATGCCAAGGTCAGAGCCTGCAACTCTTGCCAGTTGTTCTCTGGTAAGCAAAATCTCCCTGCACTACCTTTAGTCCCGGTCAAAACATAAGTTCCCTTTCAACAATGGGGTCTAGATTTGATTGGAGAAATTCATCCGTAGTCGAGTGCCCCACATAAATGGATTTTAACCGCTACCAATTACTTCACGACGTGGGTCAAATCCATTCCCACTCGGAATGCTATAGATTCAGTGGTAATAAACTTCTTGGAAGAGAACATCCTATCGAGATTTGGTTGTCCTCGAAAAATAGTCACTAACAACGCCCAAACTTTCAAATCTATGGCAATAGTCAATTTCTACCAAAAATATAACATCGTGTTAGGACATTCTACAACTTACTATCCTCAGGGGAATGGGTTGGTCGAATCATCCAACAAGAGCCTGATGACTATAATAAAAAAGGTGTTGACAGAAAATAAGAAGGCTTGGCACGTTCACTTGAAATACGCCTTATGGGCAAATCGAATTGGCACCAATAAATCAATAGGCATGCCCCATTTTCAAATGGTGTATGGTACTGACGTCGTCCTTCCTATGAATCTCACTCTCCTTGTGATGAATCTTTGGCAAGATGTAAATGAAGAGCCGAATAACATTACAAGAAGGATAAATCAAATAATTGAAGTCCAGCAAAATAGGGCCGAAGTAGATGACAAACTTCAGAAGTACTAAGATAATATGAAGGCTCTTTTTGATAAAAAGGCTAAAGATAGGGAGTTTCTACATGGAGATCTAGTTTTAAAGTGGGATGCTAGAAAAGAAGATGCAGGGAAACACGACAAGTTTGACCATCTCTGGTTCGGTCCATTAAGGATTGCAGCTATCGAAGGGAAAAATTCATTCTTACTGGAAAACCTCAACGAAAAAAATCTCAACGCTTCTATCAACGGGCATTACCTAAAACATTTTATGCAATAATCTTATTTCAGATGTCCATTGTATATACCGGTTTTGGTTTGCAATTTTATTTTTCTTTTGTAAATTATCCAAATTTTATTTTTACTGTAAATAAACCAGGTTTACTTGATATCATCAAAACAAAAATACAAAAACATATATACCGCATATCATTTCTATTTTGCGGAATTTTCTGACGTGTCCCATTTTTTGTTCTAGTGCAGAATACTTACTGTCAGTCAATGAGATAAAGATATATCAGAACATTTACTTTCTACCAAACATGTGATAAACCAATGATCTACTTGATTGAAAATATAAAGGAATTCCGAGGTATGAACTTATACCCCACTAGTCCAAGCTAAAATTTCAAAGAAATCTTATTGAATGTAAAAGGGTTTTTTACTCGTATATATATTGTCACTTGATCAAATATCAGAGAAGTATGAAATTACAGCTTAATTTTGAAACCTTCTCTGAATTAAATAAAAAGAAAAGGAAAAATAATAATAAAAAGGGGTTTAAAAAGAAAAGTTGGATAATTGAGAAACGAACTTGTGTGGAAATGAGATTCTTTTGCATCATACCCTCCGAGTCCTCGTTCTGTTTCATTTTTCCTATCCCCAAGATTTTATTGTCTCTTGATTTTCACTTTCTTTCCTTAAGTCTTCATGGAAAGAAAGAATTTTGCCCCGACTTTGAAAACTTAAAAACATATCTTCAAAACGGGATTAGGCGAAAATATTTATGTTCCTCTGATTTTAACTGAAAGAAAGTATGTCTATGCTAATCCTGATAACTTTAGCTCTCCTATCTAGTTTCAAACTGACTAATTCGCTCAAGGTTGATCCCCAAAATTCAAAACCCCTATAAAATCTTCCCTATAGGCGAAGATGTATTGAAGATTGGAAGAAAATTAGTTTCAGAGTATACTTAAAAATGATGACAGACCTTTCTTTTAAAGATTTGAAGCAGATATCATCCCTTGTATGATGCATACAGATTGATTGCCCCCACTTCAAAATATCAAAAATATAACACAGATGGTGAAAGGAAATTCATAATCTGATTGCCCCCATCTAGTCCAAGAAAAATGGTGAAAGGAAATTCGAAATTCGATTGCCCCCATTTTGTCCTAAAAGAGATGATGAAAGGAAATTCATATAATGATTTCCCTCATCTCAACAAAATGAAAAAGTGCTAATTGAAGTGGTGAAAGGAAATTCAATGAGGGAGGTAGATAACTTCACCGGGGTACTGAACAGGTTCGCTGGCAGTGAAACAATGTCTATGATATCTGTACGACTATCATATATATCTACACGACATACTTTGATATCTAGTTTTCTTTTCGGTAATATTTACATTCTGAACCAACGAGGGATTCTCTAAATAAATTGATACATTTACTTGACCTTGATGCGAACAAAATCAGGGGAAGTCTGATATTTCAGTTAAAGTCATTTTGATTATCTTAAACAAATCCGAACTCAGTTTTGAGAAAGAGAAATTTTAAATAGCCTAACTTGAGATCAATGATTAGGTGCGTTTTGAAGGTTTTCTGAGATTTGGTTGAAATTCATTTTTTCTCTGCATGATTAATCCCTAAAGGTGTTTCCCATAAATGCAATAATGACTCCATTTACCCAATAAATACACTTGGTCTACTGTTCTTTCACGTCTCACGGGGAGACGCGATCCCCATATGGAGCCTATGTTGGAACACATATAATCTTGAACTTTGAGATTTACATTCCCCACTTCATGAAAATATAATCTTTCCAAAAAACGGTAATTTAGAAAATAACTTTCAAATTTTAAATCAAATTCATTTCTGGTTAATAAATAATAAGGTGCGTGTGATATCCTCCGTTGATGAAGTTTTTCCATTTTGATCGAACGATCATAATTTCTATAGAGTTTTGGAGCCGCCTAATGGTTAAAGACATAAATCACTAAAGGTCACTCTGGAGCTTCGCGCTTTGGGCATTTCGATAAGTCTTAACAATAAAAGCCCCGAAACCCGAAACTGTTTGTTCATCACTTTCCTAAACCTTTAAAGGACACGAGTCGTGGTATACATGTATCTTTTGAGTCTTCCCCAAGTTGACATGTGGCACCCATGTCTGACATTTTTGTTTGAAGATTCATACGATTCTAAGTAACACGTGGCACCTCCATTTTCTCGACACGTCATCTAGAATGACGTCATCTGCGACATGTCACTACAGGAGATGACCCTTCAGAAATATAACAAAGAACTAATTCATAAATCACTGAAGCACCAAGATGCCGATGTATTAAACTTTAATTAATTAAGTTGATCATGGTCAAGAGATAATTAATGACTCCGCACTTCGGGGTTTAGAAATTTACCCTTTATCGTATCCTAAAATCTCTGAAACACTTAAATTTAAATATGATTAATTAAGACTTAAATCGATTACTAGATAATTAATGACTTCACAGTTTCAAGTCTCGAGGATTTCTTCTCAAGCTACATTTAAAAACCCCAAAATCCGAATGTTTGAAACACTTGAAGTTAACACATCTTTTTAAACATGATTAATTAAGGTTTTAATAACGATTATCCAGGGATTAACTTTTGCAGATTCAGGATTCGGGAAATTCTCACTCTGTCTCATCTAAAACTCTCGAACACAAAATGCTGAATATTAATGACATCTATGACCAATTAACGATAATTATTCAAATGTGGATCGCGGATCGCCAGGTAGAAATTTTCATTAAGGTTAATAAATTTTTCGTCAGTAAAGCTATACAAAAATTAATGTATCTGATTGGAATAAAGAAACTTAGAATTCCAATTCATTTTCACCTTCTGCAATTAGCAAGCTTTCATTATTTTGAAAAAGCTCACAGATTTCCTCTGCAACAGGTAACCTTGCTCAATTTCTTAGAGATCATGGCACTGCGAAAAATGATGAAGAAACATGATGTGGCTGGTGAAGGTTCAAATCCAAACGTTGACGTTCTGTCGGACACTACGCCGCGAGCTATAGACTCTGTTAAATCCTGGACACAAGTGTTCGAGGTTATGGAACATGAGATTATAAACTGTCCAGAAGATTCTGGTGAGAAAGTAGACGATACTCACGAAGCTAAAATCAGATATATAGCCCAGTAAGAGCTACACAAGATAGCTTCGCGACCGAGACTCATGCCGTATAACGACATGATACGCTGGGCCTTGGAAAACATCGACGTCCAAACCAGGATCATCATTAACCATCAAAAGGTTGTTGTTGGTTCTTTCTGACCAGAACACCTCCAAGTAATGTATAAGCTATCTCCCACTCCTAAATATAATTACAATGCTGCATTTATGTTGGTGTTTGAGAAAAAAGAATGCATACAATACAATAAGAGTCATCTCGATATCATCAAGTCATGGTGGGGGAACCCAGAGAAGTTCAGGGCCGACGCTCATGGTATGTATGCCACATCGTTGTTGGACGTTCACATGATTTACGTAGCCATGATGCTCTGTAGATTGTTCGGGAAGAAGACTCCCACTCATTTCTCGGTGGAATGGGTATCTATCATGCATGAGGTGGTTGAGGGATACACTTTTAATTGGGCCAAAATGTTGTCAGATAACCTGGCCAAAGAAATTACTGAATACAAAATGGTGAAATCAAAGGGGCAGCCCACCCCTTTCTATATGTCTGCATATGTCATGGACACTATCTATTTCATGACCCCTTTCCCATTGATGAATTGGAGCTGGACCCCGACTGGTGCAGAGCCTATCCACTTCTACCATTCCAAGCTGTGGGAGGAAAAAGCCAAAGATTTCTTTTACGAAATATGTCACAATGTAGTGGTGCCTGTTTATACAACCCTATATGGTCACCCACCTCCTCGAATTTCAGACAGAATTATGGAAAATCTGGGCAAACTATCAGATTGGTTCATTGAAGAAAATTTCTCTTATATCAGGGTTTTTGGATGCTTAGTTCCTCCCCATGCCCTCTTGCGATTTTTACCAGACCAAGTGGTGTGCAGGGAAGTAACTTACCAGACAGTAACGAGAGGCATCAACAAGGTGTTGAAGGTAGCTCATAAAAATGTATGGCCAACTTTTCCTATCTAGTTTGGCATGTTTTCACTATTAGAATTCAGTCACTCCAAAGTAGAGGCTGTGGCTTTGGAAGATGTCAAATTGGTTGACATCGAATTCAAAAGGAATGACCCACACAAGATTGTGGAGAACCATTTGGCCCAATTCAACATGAAAATATATGTGCATGAAAACTCCCCATATGATGAAATATTCATGGGAGTTAGGTCTTATGAGGAGGTACAAGACATATTCCAAACCATGTCCCCAAATCAATAGGCTAGTTTCCTCAGTTGCCAAAGACACAGGAAAAACAATTGCCAAAAATATTACAAGGAGAACTGATAGCCGCTCCTCCTGCACATGAATCTATACCTCCAGGTTTTGAACCAGGGTACTCAGATAAACATAATATTGAGGAAACCCCAAAGAGCTCCGAAGTTTTGATTCATAAATTAGAAGCTTCATTATCAAGTCCACTAGGCCCTCAGGCAATGGCTCATCTTGAATCCTTCCTAAAGCAAGGGTAGGATAATTCTCCTTCGACACCAGCCACAACTGCTTCCAATACAACAGAGCAACAACAATCTACAGAAATCGGTACTCCTATTACATAATTGACACCTCTGCAGTCTAGTTTCGGAAATCCTAGTTCTAAAATCATTCTTGTAAGTGATCTTACCCCAATATCGTCCGAAGAGATGCCTCCTTCAGATTTATTCTTTAGCAAGAAACAAAGGTCCATCGTCAAGAGAGAATCACACCAGAAGGACAGAGTAATAACCAAAAGACAAGGATGTTGTATGACGAACATGATTGCGATGATTTAGAATTCGCGAAATAAGTTGCAGGTTCATCAGGTGCCTTTGCCACTGCAAATCAATGGTCCGTGGAGAATTTGGTAGAGCAATTAAAGCAGAAAATCCTATTGGTGGGGCAATTGCAAGATCAAATACTGACATTGGAACAAACTGTAAGGAATAAGATGAGCCAAGACTTTGAGCAAATCAGAGCTTATGACCGGCATCAAATCCAACAACTGCGAGCTAACGTCAAGGAGTTCCATCGAAATTCACAGGCCAACCAGGGTCTAATCACTCAACGAGATGAATTTATAAGACAACTGCAAGCTATATTGAAGTTGACCCAAGGTGTCTCGATAGACATTCTAGCCTTCCAAACCCAAGCGTTGGAAATACATGAAAAATTGGAAATGGCCCGATAGGATCTTTTTATCAAGGTTGATGCCATACATAAGTGTTATAAGGTAGTAGACATTTCTCTGAAGGATGTCTATATTAAGGAAAGAGAAGCTCGCTTAGCCCAAGCTAAGTTTCAAGAAGCCATCGTATTGGCACAGAAAGATAATATCCTTGATTTTCCTTGGCTTTCCCCTTCTGAACAAATAAGAGGTGATATGGCCCTGAAGGTGTGGGAAACGAATTTGGAAGAAAGCAAGAGATTATCCCGGGAAGTAAAGGACGCTTTCCAAGAAGCGTTATCATCATTAGACAAGAGACTGATTAATTTTGAGGGAAACAATATTGTGGAGGCCTTGGGGAAAAACAATATTGAAATGAACCAACATAATTCTAGAAAGAGCAGAGAGGAAACTCTGGCAACCATTTAGGAAATGAGCCATATTGACCTTTTTAAAATAAATAAATGTCTAGTGAACCCAATTTCATAGTTCCAGGCCTTAGCTCAAGAAGTGAAAAGAATCCAAGAAAGACTACCTCAAGTGGAAATAAAATTATACACTTTCGAGGTGAATGAAACAATTGAGCCATCAAAGTTGGTGGTGGAATTTTTAGATAGATGCAACCAATGCATTGAGCATGGAAAATAAAGAACAATTGTGAGTAGGTAAGAAAATGTCATTGCATTACTGGACATGGCTGAGGGACAGATGGAAACCAAACTACAACGACTACTTAAGATATTATGCCGAATTATTAAGAATACCAAAAGATAGATGTGTCCAACCTAAAGGGATGAGGAAATGAAGCGTTTTTTCCAGCAGACAAAGAGATGGAGGGGAATACCAACAAAGCTCATCATATTCTACACACTGTTGTCCTATTTCAAATATTTGTTATTTTTATTATAGGGAGTCCAACCTTTCCGAGTTGTGACAGTTTTGTATAAATACATAGATCAAGATCTATTAGAGGCTGCTTCTTGTCAGATGTAACAAAGAAAACTCTCATTTTGAGTATTAATACAAGTGCATACAGAGATTCCAAATTTTGTTCAGTTTGGGTTATGTGTTTCTTCTGTATTTCCATATATCAACATTTCCTTATGCAATTCCTTAATAAATGTTTGATTGCAATTTAGTATCACAACTACTGTAATCTTATCATATCAGTAATTCGTTAAGTAAGCAATTTTTCCTTTGTATTTACTGTGAGTAAAACAAGACCTACAAGCTGTGTGAATTATTGCACTTTATGCATTGTTCAAGGGTGCACTATCTATTTTCTTCCACTGCAACAAGGTGAGACTCTTCAACAATTGATGCCTTGCTTTGTTTAACAGTTTTGTAATTTTCCTCACACCATTCTATATTACAATTGTGACTCAGACACGAAATACAACCTCTGTACTGTCATATTGTTAATTTCATTTAAGGGTCTTTTCTCATATAACTAAAGGTAGAAAAATCACTCTTTAAAAACATTCTCTTTAAACTTTCCTGATGCCTGACATTACTCTTTGAGCCTTAACTTTAATCTCAGGAACAACAATTACCATGTCCAAATGATAGCCCACAAATACTACAGAACATGAAAATATGTTGTTTCCATAGGTACTCACCTTTTCCATTAACCAAACACTGAAACCTTTCCAAGAAATCACTAAGAAGAAGTTGGATGGTGCATCCACGATTACCACCTTGACAATGGAAACAGTTTGAGGGTTTCCAAAGGGTTGTGGATGAAGCTGAACACTCAAACCCAAAATAGATCCCGTAATCGCACCTTCACCCGAGATTGCAATAAAACAATATTAAAAGGGTTGCTCTATCATAATGACCAAAGTGTGCAATGGTACAAGGAATGAATTGCTCGTTGAACTTTGTTAACTCCTCTTTAATTTCAGGTGCCACTTGTCAATGCTGTTTGATAGCATGAGAAACTTTGGGTTAACCATTAAACAAATAAGCTAAGGGATTGGGGAGAAGATCACCCCCCCTTTTACCTTCAATATTTTGCAATCTAGAAGAGAGGATTCATTATCCAAACATTCCACCAGAAGATTCCTTTCCTTTAAAACATGAGAAAAATTTGTGTTTGAAGTGGCTGAACTCTTTTTGAAATCGTTGAGAGAGCCTTTCTAAATAGCCATTTGACAAGGAAGAACAATGAATAAGTTTCATAATTATTGTTGAGTCTCCAATGGCAATTAACTCTATTATCTACCATGAGTTAATAATCCTTAACCCTTGATATACCACTAATGCCTCTTCTTGGTTATTGATTGCTTAACCCAATCCCCATTCAAAACTTACTTCTTGGTTTTCCTCGATTTCAAAAACAATCCCACACACCTCTCACAAAACTTCTTGATTTTCCTCGATTTCTAAAACAAGCCCATACTTGTCACCCCTAATTTAAGCATTTTGTATATCATTAAAACCCATGTATAAACATTTTATGTGATTGAACATGACTAAGTGGAATTTTACAATTTCGAATCATCAAATATCCATGCCATTCTATGAAATAATATTTGTTTCATTTTGGGAAGACATATTAACCTAGCCTTTATAGACATAAATTACCCTTTGATTATTAATAAGATAAATTACATAGAAAACCAGTGGAAGTTATTCCATGCTAATTAAGTTTTTTTGGAAAAGTATTAAAAGTTATCGAAATTGTCCATCCAATTGTATTTCTAACATTATTTTATCATATAAATAAATCTTTAAATCATTATTTCATTTTTAAATTATCAAAAATTATTTCCAAGACATAAGTAACTTTTATCTTTTAAATCATCACCTCCTTTTAAAATTATTAAAAAATATTTTACAAACATAAATTAAATCATTTAAAAATTATAAAAACATAAATAAAATTTATCTTTTAAATCATCACCTCACTTTATTGCAAATATAAATTTATTCCAAATATAAATTAAATCGTAAATTTTTTATTAAAACATAGATAAAATTTATCTTTTAAATCATCCCCTCATTTTATTTCAAACATATATTAATTCTAAATTAAATCATTAAACCCCATGATGGGGTGTCAACAGGGCCCATCTCTCAAAGGGAGAGGGCGGTGCTTGCCAACACTACACCAGCCATGTGACTGGTGCATGCACCACCCCTCTTATCCTCTTGATGAATAAAGGTTGCTTTCATTTCTGCCATCCGTCTATTAATTGCTCGAGCATGCCATCCTCTAATTCTTCGTCATAACAATGGAGGAGCATTTATGGAAGTCACCTCTGCGCGTGTGTACATTTCCACTTCGGTTTTCATTTTATTATGACGCTCCTTGGCTGGATCAACATGTTTCTTCCTTCCCTATAGAGAAAGCATCCTGTTTGCAGTTCTCTTCGGCCACCACCTTCTACGCCTGCCTACTCTCCGCGCCTTCTCTTCTTCTCTCTGCCTCTGTCATGCCTCGACTTCGTGGGAAGCCAAAGAGAGGCCCTGTCTGGTACCAAAATAGATCTAACATAGCCATCCGACCTCTGCCTATCCCTTCTCCATCACACAACTCCTCACCTTCCCCCTTTGGCCAATCCTCACAGAGCCATAGCGGTCTTCCACCTTTGTCCTCGCCATGGGCTTGTCGTGTGGAGTGGTTTGATCTTCAGGGAAATTCCTTGGGCTTTTCTCATGGATCAATCCAGGACCTGGTCTCCTCCTCACAACCAACCTCGGCCCACCCAAGAAACTCACCTGAGCACTCTGCTCCCGTGCCACCACCCTCTGGCCCCCCACAATCGCCCTCAGTCACAACTCCTCTGGAAGACACCTCAAACCACTTGGAAGAACCACTAAGCCAACAACACTCCTGCTTGGACTGTGCTTCATGTGCAATATTTCGAGATGCAATGGAAATATTACATGATTTGGTGTTTGTGGTCAGCAAGGATGTGGACAACCTGCGCTTCTGGTTGGAACTTCTGGATAAGTGAGGGGAGCAAATTCTCCAAATGCTGTCCACTTTTCTTGGCCCTTGACACTCCCCAGAATAGGCCTCTAGTGCACGAGCGACCTCAACAGAGGTCTTGGCTCCGACTATCCAGGCGTCAGCAGTGGACAACTTGGAAAAAAAAGACAGATTGAATGCAAGAGCACCAACATATGCACATGTGTCAGACTGCATGGTTATTTTTGTCAATCCTTTATGTTTCTACAAGTGTCCTCTTGGGATGAATGCAATGTCTAGAACAATGTTTTCTTTTTGCTTGTCAAAAGTCAATCTTAGATTTTCTAGAAGGCTAGATAGGTCTAGACGAATCGGTTTCCCCATGTGGCGATTCTGTTCCAGTTGTTTAAATACTAGTATTTTCAGTTTTTAGAAACAGGTTGAATTGGTTTCCCTCAGGGGCAATTCAACACTCACAGTTCTTTGAAAATCATGACGCTACTGTAATTTTTTATCTTGAAAGGTAATGTATACACTTATTTACAAAAAATAAATAAATTAAATCATTAAAAAAATATAAACATTTAGTTCTATTTTTGACGTTATTTTATAATGTAAATAAAGTTCCTCAGATGGGGTGTCAGCAAGGACCACATATCCATAGAAAAAGGGTGACGCCTTCCAACGTTACCCCAACCATGTGATCGACACATGCATCACGCCTCCTCATATTCTCTCGATGAGTGAAGGCTACATTCAATTCTAAAAGCCATCAACTAACTACTCAAGCGAGCTCTCCTTTGCATCTTCGTCCGGACGATCGAGGAGCGTTTATGGTCATCACCTATGCACGTGTGCGACCATCCACTCTGGGTTTCATATTATGTTGTTTCTCCTCAGCTGGACCAACATGTCTCCTCATTTCCTGCAGCGCAAATGTCCAGTTTGCAACCCTCTTTGGCCATCACCTTCTTCATTTGGTTTCTCTCTGCGCCTTCTCTATTTTTCTATGCCTTGGCCATGCCTTGACTTTGTGGGAAGCTAAAGAGAGGCCTCATCTGGTTTCAAAATAAATCTAGTATGGCCATCTGACCTCGGCATGTCCCTGCTCCTTCGCCCAACTCCTCGCCTTCCTCCTCAGACTAGTCCTCACAGAGCTAGAGTGACCTTCAACCATTGTCCTCGCCCTGGGCTTGTCATGTGGAGTGGTTTGATCTCCATGGAAATTCTTTGTGCTTTGCTCCTGGCCCATTCTAGGATTTGGCCTCTTCCTCGCAACCAACCACGGCCCACCCGACGAACTCCTTAAAGTAGTGATAAATCCTTTATGAAATGCTTAAGTGGATTTTCTCTTCGTATAGATCCCATTGGATATATAAATTAGCATCGAATCTTTACGATTGTACTTATGCTAATGTGGTTCTTATTAATCTTTATGTATTAATTTCTTATTCGATATTACACTTTTTTTTTTAACGAAAACGGTTATAATTTTTATTAGAGGGGTGGCAGAGCCACAATTTCAGTTACAAAGTGTGTTGCATCACTGTTTCAGCATAAGATCCATCGCTGTTTCAACATAATTTCCAACACTGAGTTTCAGCATCTGTTCCAACGCTGTGATTCAGCATATTTAACAAAACTGTGTTTCTGCATATGTGACAAAACTGTGTTTCAGCATATGTAACAAACTGTGTTTCAGCAACTGTTCCAGCACTGTGTTTCAGCATAAGTGACTCAGCTGCTGCAACACCGTGTTTCAGCGTAAGATCCATCACTTTCAGCACTGTGTTTCAGCTTCGGTGTCCCAGCATCTGTGTTCCAGCATCTGAGTTCCAGCATCTGTGTTTCAGCTCTGAGTTTCAGCTTCTGTTCCAGCTGTCTTTCTCAGGCTTTGCTGCCTTCTAC
>SNQJ01S0055466.1:76824-98041 GCA_010110895.2 Picea sitchensis
TGAAGATTTTGTTGAAGATGTAGATGTCTGCACGGATCTGATGAAGTATATGCATCATTGATATTTCCACACATATCCACTTTATCTTCTTGTAATGAATAATATCCAAATAAATTTTGGATGAAATTTTGAAAACCGTACAGACGTTTCCAGAAAAATGTTGAAATTTTGTTGATTTTAAAACGATCATAACTTCACTTTCCGGACTCCGTTTCGAACGATGTATTTTTTGAAATTGGATAGTTTCCCGAGAGGAATTCAAATATCCAATTTGTTTCAGGAAATTTGTCTCAGAAATATTATAATGTCGTCTGATGTGCACGGCTCCCTTTTTGTCTCCTAAGATGCATGCATTGTGCATAGAAAAATATCTGCATGTGACTCCTGAGATGCATGTCATATATTTTCCACATGAATTTCAGAAAACAAATCTGAAATGGAGTAGACATCATCTTCAATTATTGGAATACAAATTTGTGCAAATACTTGTGTAGAAGGCTCTTCAAATTGAAATGATTTATCTTCCAGCGGTTTTTCTACATTTTCTATCTTGTCAACATTTTGCATGAAATCTTCCTTATTCCTAAATAAAACCTCCAATATGGTCCATAAATAATTTGGAGTGAATTCTTGTGAGTCATCATATACTTGATGGAGAATTTCGGGAGAAATAAAATAGAGGATACATCCTATGGCCATATCTTGTCTATTGAGAAAGTCATTTTTCTCATCGACGAAATCAGGCTCTACTTTCATTGCCATAGTTATTTGGTACAAGCCTCTGAATATGAGCATAAGTAGAATTTTTGGCTTCCATTCCAAATAGTTATGAGGCGTGAGAAGTATTTCTGACAAATAATCCATATTTTTATTGTCTTCAATCTTTTGTAACTGCAAAAAAAATTGGTGTAGCTTTTGCTTAGCAGTCCGTCGGCTCTGATACCATGTAAATGTGTTGAACCTGCACAAAATAGATCTAGCTAAACAATAATACACACATTTGCAGAGAGAATTGGAGAAAGAGGAAGAAGGAAAGAAAGAATGGAAGAATTCTCATTAACCGTTTTCCACACACAAAGAGTGAATAATTTACAATAGATATAGGATACATGAGTAACTAATGAGCCATAGTGGTGCTCTAGATTTATCTGGACACACACCAATAGTTACAAGAGTAAACTGCCACCTAGTCTAGTCTCTCAAGAAGTTACGGGAGTGAACTGCCACCTAGTTGAGTTAACTAGTCAACTAGTCTTTAGTTAACTGACTAAACAAAGAGTAGTGAGTTGGTGATGATCCCAATGTTGTATGGTGACAAAACCAAACTCAACTCAACTAGTCAAACTGAAGTGTCAACTGAAAGAGAATATTCTCCTGGTGGAATATTCTCCCCTAAAATATAGGAGACTGGATAATGACTAATTATGACTAATAAACAAGGAATAACCTTAGGAAAAATAAATCCTAAGTATGTGTGTGTGAAGTAACTCCAACAATAAATAATATGATATTCTTTGAATTTACTTATTGATGTGCTTGTAATAAATAATTCACTTACTAACAAATGTGTTTGTAATAAATAATCTGATATTCTTTGAATTTACTTATTGATGTGTTTGTAATAAATAATTCACTTACTAACAAATGTTGTTTGTAATAAATAATTTGATATTCTCTATGAATATACTTAGTTGTTTTTATCTTTGTCTTAAATGTTTTTTGAAGTATAATCAATAATCCACTTACTAACAAATGTTGTTTGTAATAAATAATTCACTTACTAACAAATGTGTTTGTAATAAATAATGTGATACTCTTTGAATTTACTTATTGATGTGTTTGTAATAAATAATTCACTTATTAACAAATATTGTTTGTAATAACCCGAATGGGGTGACACTTGGCAAGAGGAGGGGGACAATTGGCAAGGACAAATGACGGGGGGAGTTAATGTCCCAAGCCGCCACCCCTGAAGTATTTACTCCCCATGTCATACACCATGAAGGAAGTTAACTCGGTGCACCTGGAGGAGCTCTTAGACGATCGATCCAGCCAGGCCACCGGTACCAGTTGCTTGTACCAATCCCGTCAGCCTTCAATGGCAATGGGAGGGGAATCATTGGCTCCTAGCGGTGATAAAGACGACCAAGGCGTGCATCTTTTCTTGTTTGTTTCATGCCACCACCTCTGCATAGATATTCTCGGCCCTCTTGGTTTCATCACTCGCACTATGTGCACCATCCGAGCTTCCTTTGACCACCACCACCCCCCCACCGCCCCCTTGCATCTCCCCCACCCCTTGGTTCTTCCCACCATGCCCCGTGAGTGAGGTAAGCCCAGTTGGGGCACCAGAAACAAGAACACCATCACTTGAGATAACCAACTCACAACCTCTCAGCGAACATTACTTGCCCATTTCAGTCGCCCCCATAGACATACCAGAAGCACTCAGACCACCCTACGCACTCCAAAAATGGAGATCATGCCTCCCTTGCTCCAGACTCAGACTCAGACTTCCTTGCGCATACCAAAAACAAATACCCCATCCCCCACAGTGCACTCTCCACCATCGCCTCAGCGTTCTCCGGCTAGCACTTAGAAGGAAGAGGCACCTCAGTGCCTCAACACTATCAAAGAGGAGGCACCACCTCCAGTTCATCATCCTAGCCCGAATTTGGTGAACACGGGGCCACCCTTAGCTTCACAACCAGGCCTGAGCTTGGTGAACACGACAGAGCCACCCTCCGAGGCACACCTCCCCAGTCTTTTTGCCCCAGACCACAAGCCTTACTAGGGGGACGGAGGATGCATTGTGGAGGAGAAAATCCCTCCAAGATGGAAACTAACAGAAGCAGCGGAGAACCCAATTACAGCAGAAGAAACAGGAATAGATAGAGGAGAGGAGGGCTCACACTTCATCTATCATCTGGCAATGGAGCATCTTGAGCTCCTCTTCGACATCCGACAGCGGCAGGACAAACAGGCGCATGGCCAAAGGACAATCAACCAGAGATTGGATCTGTTGTTTGAGGCATTCTCATAAGCCCCAATGCAAGCACACTGCCTCACTTGCAAGCAGAAGTTTGTCCCGGCATACACCTCTCATGGGTATCCAGGTTCCCCAGTGGCTTAATGCAGCCCACCCCCGTTTCTGGTTTTTTTCAATTATAGTTTTTAGAATGAATAGGGATTCAATTTTCACTCTTTTTTATAGTTCTATAATTATCTTAGCAATGGCAGCTCTGAATGAAGTAATCCCTAGGTTAGCTACATGGAACAGGGTTCATGTTGAAACTTTCAACTTTCTGCACAATTTTGTAAACTATATTTCAGCCATGATAGACATATCATCGCTTGGAGCCACCTGTTCTAATTTTCCTTATGTGGCAGAACAGGTGGTTGCCAAACAAAATACAGTTGTACACTCGTGGTATAATATAAGGTTCTTCTTTTATTTACAAAAAAAAATGTTGTTTGTGATAAATAATTTGATATTCTCTTTGGATTTACTTAGTTGTTTTCGAAATGTTGTTTGTAATAAATAATGTGATACTCTTTGAATTTACTTATTGATGTGTTTGTAATAAATAATTCACTTATTAACAAATGTTGTTTGTAATAAATAATTTGATATTCTCTTTGGATTTACTTAGTTGTTTTTAAAATGTAATAAATAATTCACTTACCAACAAATGTGTATACTCTTTGATAATTTGATAATTTACTTATGGATGTGTTTGTAATAAATAATTCACTTACTAACAAACATTGTTTGTTATAAATAATTTAGTATTGTCTTTGAATATACTTAGTTGTTTTTTAAGTGTAATAAACAATTCACTTACTAACAAATGTGTTTGTAATAAATAATTCACTTACTAACAAACATTGTTTGTAATAAATAATTTGATATTGTCTTTGAATATACTTAGTTGTTTTTGAAGTGTCATAAATAATTCACTCACTAACAAATGTGTTTGTAATAAATAATTCACTTACTAACAAACATTGTTTGTAATAAATAATTTGATATTGTCTTTGAATATAGTTAGTTGTTTTTAAAGTGTAATAAATAATCTGATACTCTTTGAATTTATTTATTGATGTGTTTGTAATAAATAATTCACTTACTAACAAATGTTGTTTGTAATAAATAATTTGATATTCTCTTTGAATTTACTTAGTTGTCTTTATGTTTGTATTAAATTGTTTTTGAAGTATAATAAATAATCCACTTACTAACAAATGTTGTTTGTATTAAATTGTTTTTGAAGTATAATAAACAATCCACTTACTAACAAATGTTGTTTGTAATAAATAATTCACTTACTAACAAATGTGTTTGTCATAAATAATATGATACTCTTTGAATTTACATATTGATGTGTTTGTAATAAATAATTCACTTGAAGTGTAATAAATAATCCACTTACTAACAAATGTTGTTTGTAATAAATTGTTCACTTACTAACAAATGTGTTTGTAATAAATAATATGGTATTCTTTGAATTGAATTTACTTATTAATATGTTTGTAATAAATAATTCACTTTGTTTATAATAAATAATTTGATATTCTCTTTGAATTTACTTAGTTGTTTTTGAAGTCTAATAAAATATTCACTTACTTACAAATCTTATTTATGTATTTGTAATAAACAATTTGATATAGTATTTGAATTTACTTATTATTTATGTGTTTGTGGAAAATAATTTGATTTTTTGTTTGAATTTGCTTTTTTTCCATAGAAACATTTCACCAAAAAGTACTGACAGACTGATATCCCAGAAAAACATAAAGTGGGCCTCAACAGAAATAGAGGTCCATGTGGCAAATAGAAAGATAACTTATCAGGAGGAAACATGATCTAACTAGACAGCTGGATAGTCCATTACAAAGGCAAACCAAAATGGTTGGAAAGTAACCCCATCTCAAAAAAAGAAGAGTAAGTCAAAAACTCAAATAAATAAGAATCTAGTATAGATCGAGTGATAAATGAGGACCCTCATGTTCCTCAACACACTGGTAATAGTAGATCTTCCTAGGTTCTTTGAGAAGTGCCTGCTTGGAGAGGTTGTCTGCCACTTCATTATTATCTCTGTAAACATGGGCAAAGGAGATAGAATGGAAAATATAGATTAATCCCCTTAGTCTGAGTTTCCAGCAGTCTAAAGTGACGACTTGTAGGCGACCCTTTCCCCTCAACCAGTTGATGATGAACTTGGAGTCACCATGAACTTGAAAAGTGTGAATGAAAAGTCGGGAAGCTAAGGTGAGAAGTGCCCTAGCTCCCAACAATTTCGCTCTAGTGTTAGTCCCCTGCCCGCAGTTGAGTAACCACTTGTAGCAGCACTGATCATTCAACTTAATAATGCCTCCTGCACCACTATTCAAACCTGATGGTGTCATCGTCCCATCAAACCAGCCAGTCGGCCCACCCATTGAGTGACCGAATCTCCCATGTCTCCGAAAAAAATTCATCGGCTTTGTGAAGTGGACCTGCATGGCAGCTCTAACCCAGTGCACTACCCTCTGGACAGATGGGTAGTGATTTTCAAAAATTGTTGAGTTCCTTTCCTGCCATATAAACCAGCAGGTATATGCCGACAGAGTTGAGTGAAGGGATTTTTGTTTATACCAAGAATTTAAACAGTCCACTAATGTGATGTTAGTCCACGTCGCCATAGAATTTTGATGTAATAATAAATTATCCCAAACAATCGATGTAAATTCACAATCAACCAACAAGTGATGAGTGTTCTCACAGTTCTTTTTGCAGAGGATACAAAAACTAGGTCCTATGAATCCTCTTTGTTGAATATCTTCCCATGAAAGTATTATGTTTTCAATCGCCAGCCAGATTAATAATTTGATTTTAAGAGGACAATCCCAGGACCATAGTGCCTTTCTCCAGCCATAGGTAGTATGGATCCATTTTAATTTTTCCACTGCCATGTAAATATTTTTAACCAAGATTATCCCTGTCCGATATCCACCCGTCCAGATCAAAGAATCTGGTGAATCTTGTAAGAGAATGCCTAAATTAATAAGACCACATCTAAAAAATTTCCATTCTATAAGTAATGGCCCCACTAGGTCCAGCGCCTCTCCAGAGTACCAGTTATTTTCTACCATACCCGCTCAAGGATACTCCAAAGCCTGGTAAAGATAGTAAACTCCTTTCCAATTAATAGCTTGAATAAGCTCCTCAGACATTAACGTCGATACCCCAATACCCAAGATGTGGTCTCTCCTGATCAATATGGAGTGGCCCGTACCCGGCCTCCAAGCTATCCAATCTAATAGAAGGTGGAGTGATTTTAATAAATAGGACTAGGATTGTGATCCCTTAATCATGGAAGTGTTGATATTATGAAACCACCTTTCCACTAATACAACAGGTAAATATTTAGATTTTAAAACCTGGTGCCAAAGGTCATCGTGCATCAAATCCCTCCAAAGGGTGTTAGCTGCCATTTCTCTACTAAAATATAGTAAGTTTCTCAAACCCCACCCCCCAAATAGCTTTGGGCAAGCAATAAAATTCCAGTTACAAAGATGAAAGCTCTTTTTCTTCTTGCATCCAGACCAAAGGAAGCCAAAAATAAGTTGTTAGATCCTATGAATAATCATGGCTAGAATGTTTGACAGCTCCAACCAATATATTGGTTGACTCTCAAGAAAAGCTTTGATCAAGACTAAACAACCCCCAATAGACAGCCACCAATTGCACAAGTGTTTAATCCGCTTTTCATATTTTTCTAACAGCCAAATCCAATCAATTGTTTTGTACCTACCCATCTTCATAAAATATCCAAGATACATGAACCCCTCCGTCAAATCCTGAAATTAGTAATGAAAGTATGTTTTCAAATCATCTAGAACCTATTGTCTAACACTGAACTGCAAGAAAGTGGATTTTTGTGCATTAATTTGAAGACCGGATGCACTACAAAATAGTACCAAGACTTTGTTGATCTCCTTCCATTCCTCGATGGAATCTTTTTTCATGATCAGTACATCATCAAACAATAATAGATGTAATATCTTTAAATATATTGACACTTTATTCCAGTAAGAATTCCTTCTTCTTTCCTTCTCTTAAGTGTCAGGCTCAAACTTTCCATGATCAAGATAAATAGCAAGGGTGAAAGTGGACAGCCCTGTCGAAGTCCCCTTCCACTGTGAAAGAATTTTGAGGGCTCGCCATTGATCAACACCGCGAAAGTCGCAGATGTAATAAAGCCCATGATCCATTTAATAGTCAGTAAGCCAAAGCCACATTAGAGTAAAACCAGTCTGAGGAAATCCCAACTGATAAAGTCATGAGCTTTTTTTTAAATCGATCTTAAGAATTAGAGCATGGAATTTATTTTCTCTAATGCTATGGAGGCACTCTTGGAAATTTCCTATTGCATATATGATATGTCATCCTTTCAAGAACTCGAATTGCTCCTCTGAAAGTGTGCATGACAAGATCAGTCTAATTCTATTTGCAAGAATTTTAGTTATAATTTTGTAGCAGAGGTTACATAATGCAATCATGCAGAAGTTTCCAAAAGTGCCAGGGCCATTTACCTTGGGTATGAGCGCAATAAAAGTTGAGTTAAGAGATCCGTTAACCACACCGTTTAGGCGGGCTTATTCTATGGCTTCCAACAAGACATTGGCAATCAGCTCAAAAAAAGAAATGTAAAATTCCACAATCCACCTATCAAGGCCCGGGCTCTTTTCTTTGGCCATAAATTTTAGAACATAAAATATTTCCTCTTTAGTAACAGCATGTTCTATAGTGTTGATGTCTTCTTCCGTGAAAAATCTAGGATACATCCTCACTAATTCAACTTGGTCAACTATCGTATTCTAATCCAATGCTTTGTAAAAGGAACTAAAATGTTTCTTTTCTTCCCTTTTTATAGCTTCCTAGCCGAGATGAACTTGCCCCTCATCATCTTTGATTTCCCACAGATATTTTTTGTTGCATCTATGGCTCACAAAACTATGGAAGTACTTAGTATTTTTATCCACGGATTTTATCCACGTGGCCCTACTCTTTAGGCGCCAACATTCCTCTTCCTCCATCAATAATTTATTGTGTTCGGATTCACAATGTTTCAACCTAATATCCAGTTCAGAGTTTTGACCAATGTCCAGGCTTGTATGTAATAATCCTGCGATTTATGCTTCCAACTTTTCATAGTGAATTGTTTCCTTCTGTTTCTTTTCTATAATCCATTTTTTTACTCTGGCTTTTAATTTAATAAGCTTGGAAACAAGTCTATGTTGAGCACCTTCCTCTCTAGAATCTCGAGTAGAATACTAAACATATTTAACAATATCTCTGAAAGACTCATCAGGCACATGAGAAGGATTGAATTTTTAAGGATATGAAATCCTCTTAAGACCATAATCCAGTTGAAAGATGACTGGTGCATGGTCTAAAATAAACGGATGTTGCACCCACGATCTGTATCTTACTGTATCTTCCAGAAGAGAGGTTGAAACATAAACTCTGTCCAAACATTTTTGTATCCCCTGGCTCCCGCTTCTGCCATTTCGCCAAGTTGGCACCAGCTTTGTGGATTGAATATCCACTAAAAAAAAATTAGCAAACATATCATTAAAGAACCTTGCCAAAGGTTCCATGAGTGCCCTGACACCCCAATTTTCATCAAAACTGGTAGTAAAATTAAGATCTTCAGATAAGATGAGAGCATCCATGGATAATAGGACTTTGGCTTCCACTTGTTCCTAGAAAAGTCTATACCCAAAACACGGCCCATACACATTGATAAAGGAAATATTTTTTTTTATCGAGACGATGTGTATCTGTCAGCAAAATTCCACCTACACAAATAAAAGGTTGCAGATCAAATAAAATAGGATTACATGCAATTAGGATTCCTTCTGACTTCCCCACAGAGCTGACTGCACTAACCATCCAAGTAGGGCAAAGAGAATAAAAGAAATTCGGAGCCTTTTCCTCATCCACCAAATTTTCTTGAAAGAAGATAATGTCTTGAATTTACTTACTAACATAATAGTTTGAAATTAGAGAATAATTTATTTTATGTATTTCTATGTAATAAATAATTTGATATTTGAAATTTTGTTTATTTTTTGTTTGTATTAAGTTATTTTGAAGTGTATAATGGTGTCTGTAAATTTATTTGTTAATGTGTTTTTTAATTTTTTTTTAAATGTTTTTTTTGTGTAATAATTTGAAATTTGTTTATATGTAATAAGTAATTTAACATTTACAATGTTATTTATTGTGTTTGTATTTAATAAATCATTTGTATGGTTATTTTTCTATGTATTTGGTTGTGTTTTTTAATTGTGTTTGTATTTAATAAATCATTTGTATGGTTATTTTTCTATGTATTTGGTTGTGTTTTTTAATGTAATAATTTGAAACTAAAGTATTTATTTATATGTTTTTGTGTAATAAATTATTTGTTTATTTATTAAAATATTTTTTTAGTTATTTTTGAAGTGTAAATTTGTGCATATAATTTTATATGATTAAATAAATAATCTATATAGTTATTAGAATATTATGTTTGAAGTGTATATTTGGGAATGTAATTTTATGTTAGCAACGTTTTTACTATTGAATTTAGATTTAATTCAGAATTCGACGATATAAATTTACATTAATCACTATTTTTTGTTGTTCAAAATCCATTTATGAATGTAGAAATGGATTCAGCACGCTGAAAAACTCCCAGGGCACTCAGATTCTACAGAAATAATCACTTAAATCTACGAATCCAACAATTTCTCGTCGAATTTCGGCCAAATATCCCTGGAAAAAATCTTCATTTCGTAGAATCTTTAGCCCACGGCTTTAATTTATATTTGTAACATGATGTGATGATTATTTATGTGGTGATGATGATTTAAAATGAGTTGGTGATTTAAAAGATAAGTTGTTTAAGTTTGGAAATAATTTTTAATAATTTAAAAATGAAATGATAATTTAAAATTTTGGGAATAAAATAATGTGCAATGTTTTCATGATTTAATTTAGATTTAATTTATGTTTGTAAAATGATGAGATGATTTAAAAAATAAATGTTAGTAATGTTTTCACGATTTAATTTAGATTTAAAAATGATGTGATGATTTAAAAGATAAATATTATCCATGTTTTCATGATTTAATTTTGATTTAATTTAGATTTAATATATGTTTGGAGATATTTTTTAATAATTTTAAAATGAGGCGATGATTTAAAAGATAAATTTTATTAGCCCACAGGGGTGTAGACCGATTGGAAAGTGTCGCGTAAATGGAAGGAAATATGTAAAGTAGGTCTCAAGTTCGATTCTCACCTCGATTTACTTATGCTCCATGCTTGCGGGTTGTGTGGCGCACCTGGGGTTATAGTGGTAGCGGACGGGTATCGACCCCATGTCACGCGAGTACGAGAACCGCGAGTTGTCGATTCCCCGAGTATAAAAAAAAAAAAAAATATTATTTATGTTTTTATAATTTTAAAAGGAGATGATTTAAAAGATAAAAATTACTTATGCTTTAAAAATAAATTTTTAATAATTTACAAATGAAATGATGATTTAAAGATTTATTTATATGATCAAATAATGTTGGAAATGAAAATAAAGTTTATACTTATTTGCTTTTATTTTTAATAAAATGAGGTGGTGATTTGGCTCTACGACTGGGGGAAACCCTAGCCGAAGACACCCGCACTCGCGCACCTCCTCTCTCGGTGAGGGTTCTCGAAGAAGGCTGAAGCACATGCAAACGCTCATGGTGTTGCTCCATTGTCAATAAATGTTGTAGATCACCTGAATACTCCAAGCTCCTTGTGCAGTCGTTTATTCCTGTGCGACGGCCTAAGGATCTCTTACAGATCTGTGTATCTTGCTATTGTAGGTTCGGAAGGGAGTTGTTTTCCTTTCCTTGTGCGACTGGGGAGAAATATCTTGGTGTATGCATCCTCTACGTGCCTCACCGCTACTTTGGTGACTACTCTGAGGGTGGATCCAATTTTGATGTCGAGTTGTTTTCTAGCTTATGGGTGTTCTGGTTGGGATGATGTCTAGGTTCCTTTTACTCAGATCTGAATCTTCTAAGTGAGATTCTTGCATTGTATTGCTCCTTTTTTGTGGTTACTCCCTCTGGTTTCTTTGGTTGTTCAGGATTTGATGTATGTCCATATCTGGCTCTTTTCGGTGACCGTTGATGTTTTTACTATATGGCGGAGGTTGTGCCAGAAATTTGAGGTCCTTTCCTTGGGCGTGTGATACAGGTATACACTTTGAGGTCCTTGGAGTGGGCGAGCAGATCATGGTTTACTGATGTTGTTTTGGGGTTCATCGTCGTCGCTGCAAACTAGTTCGGCTTGTGATGGTTTTCATACCAATCTGACTTGGTCCTTCCGACCTCCTGGGGTTGTTTGGGTATACTGTTTGGAGTTTTTATTTCTATGATAGGCTCACTTGTTGAGGGTCTCTGGCCTTTTAAGGGTTTCTATCAATTTTTGTCTTTTCTTTTTTTGGCTCTCCAATCAGTTACTTTGTGTCCCTTTCGGATATCCATAGTAGTACACAACTACAATCCAGTGGTACACTACCACACCAAGTAGCACATAGATACTTGATCAAACAGTGGAACACATCCACCACAGTAGTATACATCTACTTTCTAGAGACATACAGTCTTCATAAAAATCATCTGATATCAACCTGCACAGAAAAAATGTTATGATATAAATTGAATCATCTGGGCCATTCTTCCACTCACATATGTGAGATCTTGGAAGTGCATCTGCCCTCAGAAGGTCAGACATCAATGATGAGCTATCTGGACTATTCTTCTCAAGCAAGGAAGAATAACTTTCCTGATTTCTGAGCCTAGACCATTCCCCACCATGGGCCATTCCTCCGACACTAGACAAAGTGTAACCTGGAGAGAATGAGTCTTCCCTAAGGAATGTCTACCCCTGATTGTTGAACCTGGACCATTCCCCACCCTGGGCCATTCCTCCGACACTAAACAAAGTGCAACCTAGAGAGAATGAATCCACCCTAAGGAATGACTGTCTGGACCATTTCCTAAGGAAATGACTGTCCTGCACCAACCTCCAAAAAGGACCATTCCCCATGTTAACCACAATGGGAAATTGTTGTTCAGCGAGGCGGGCCAGTCTTCTTGAGTAACCCTCAAGAAGAGAGACTTCCCTAGACCATTCCCCATGTTAACCACAATGGGAAATCGCTGTCTATGGTAAATCAGTAATCCTTTGAACCATTTTCATTACGAAAATGACTGTTCGATCTGGACCATTTTTCGAAATGGAAAATGTTGTCCGTCAAAAATCTCAAACCACTTTCTGAACTAGAAAGGAACTACTCATCCTAGACCATTTTTTGAACTGAAAAAGTGACTGGCCATCAACTAATAACACATCAGTGCTCCCTCCCAACCTGGGAGTCATCTCTTCCTTTTTCAATAAGGAAGTCGTCTCCACAAGCTCCAACTTGAGTATGCAAACTCTTTCATTTTGGACAGAAGCTTTACCAAAATGTTTGCTCATGTGTGGAAATATTTATTGGAGAACCACTTTCTCCTTTCTCGACTTCATCATAGATAATGTAATGCTTTGTTTCAAATGTACTTTGGTCTGGAACACTAGTTTTCTCTGAAGGCTTCATGTAGCTCTGGTCAATAAGGTATATCATTGTTGGATTCCTCCTGGTTCCTGTTAGCTCACAACATCGTGGTAAGGGTCAAACTGGAACATATCCATGTGGCACTTCTTCTGTCATCATGAGATCTTTGTCATGGATTGGAAATCCATCATCCTGATCTTCTGAGTAATCATTCTAATACAATATCTCTGTTATAGAAAATCTTCACCACGCTTATGTTGTGCACTGGAGGTTCTCCACCAACTTATCTTCTTCCATCTGCATACAAGGGTCTCTTTCTGGTATGCCTCAAATTCTTTAGGTTTCTCTTCATACGCTCTTTGTTCAATTGCTCTGGAGAACAGTCTTTGCATTCATCTAATGTAGAACTCCAACCCATGGATATTGTGGATGATATAATGACTTATGTAGAGGTATGTATGGTTTACTGGAACAAGTAATCATCATAGTCTTCTCCCTCCATCTGGGAGAACCTTTAGTTCTAGATCTTGCAATGCTTGCATATATACACTGTTCTTCATCACAAATTTCAATTCCTCTGCTTGATTGCTTTTAGTGAGTTCATATCAGGCTGGTAATCTTGTGATTCTTAATACAATGACTGGTTGTTCTGGTTTCTCTTTCTTTCTTGGAATCTTCATGTTCTTCCTGATGTTTTTCTTTAGCTCTTGGGTCCATCGAGTTTCTTATAGATTCCATGCCCTAAACATTCCACTTCTTCCTTTCATTATAAGGTCAAAAATGTGGATGGACAACCAGGGATATTTTAAGGCTTCTCTTCGAAAAAGACTTCTTCTAAGGTCGAATTGAACACGTACTATTTTTCATGTTTGCTACCATGGATATATACTTCATGGTCTTCAATGGATCATAGGATTAGCTCCCTCCTAATCCTTGCTTTATGCATGTTCTCTTTTGGTAATATATAATCGGCTCCCTCCATCTAGGAGATTCCACGCTTTCGTCCGCATCCTTATTGCCTTCTGCAAAGTGTTATAAATCTTTTTCCAATTTCCTCTTGATTTCTGACTTCTTTCTGTCTTTACTTCTTTTAGGTTTCCTTCTGATTTCGACTTATCTTGCATCTTGTCTTATATTCATAGTGATATCAATCCTTATCTTGTTGTTCTTCCATAAGTCTAGTTTCTCTTTGAACATATTATCTTCTAAGAAATAGATATGCAAGATATGTACTGAAAACATGGTATGTACAAGAACTATGAAGAGTATTGTTACCTTGTCTTAGAAGAAGAAGTTTGTTTTGTCATGCTTGGCTTTCTTTGAGGGTTCCCTTTCTTAGGCAACTGATGCTTCGTGTGTTTCCTTCCTTTTCTTTAACTGGGGACAATTATTCTTGTAGTGACCATTCTTTAGACAATTGAAGCATTGTATCCTTGACATATCTTTCTCTTGATTTGTTTTCTTCCTAGAGCCAAACTTCCTTTTGTTCCTGAAATCCTTGAACCTTGTTGTGAAGGCTTGATCATCGTACTTATTTTGGGGTTTCTCTTTTGCACTGATCCTTGATTCTTCTTGAGCACAGCAAGTCCAAAGTTCTTCAAATGTAGGATACTCCTTCCTTGTGTTCATGCTTGCGGGAAATGCATCCCACGTCTTGGGAAGACCATTGAGTACTATGTTTACCAATTCCTTCTCTGAAATGATCTCTTCAATAGCTTGTAATTGATCTCTTAACTGAGAGATTCTCGCAAAGTATGATGTTATGTTGTCATCATCATTCATCTTCATGTCACGGAGCTCATTCTTTAGACTCATTACTTGTCCAATGTTTATGACTGAGAAGAGGTTTGTTAGGGAATTGTACATCTTCTTCGATGAGTCAAACTGGGAGATGTAGGGTATCAAGTGGTATTTTATAGAGTCCACTATGATACTCATGGAATTGATATCACCGCCTTTGAACTTCTTGATAACTGCAATGTTTTGTGGTTCCTTCTCTTTTCCTTCTTCAAACTCTGGTTCCACGATCTTTCCTTTCACGATATCCAGCACTTTATTCTTGGCAAGGATGAGGTCAATCCTTGTCTTCCACACTCTAAAGTTAAAAGCTCCATCTAACATTTTTTTTGACTTCATAGAGTAAGTCATGGCTGCTTTGACTTGGTCAACCCTAGATTTGACCAAAAACTCAAACTTGACGTCTTTTCTTGCTAGGAGTACCAAGAGATGCGCTAGGCTAGGGTGCACTGGTCTATCTGGAAATTAGGTCAATCCCTTCACTTAATGTGCCTCAACGAGAGGATTAGGGTTTCTACAACTGCACCTGCTAGTAACCCTAGTGGCAGTGCTTTGGTGAATGCTCCTGCTAGAAAACCTAGCAACAGTTCTTCAATGAGCTTAATATCCTTATGGATATGTTTCCTTCCAGCAGTTAAACTGAATGAAGAAGATGTGGGCCCATAACCTGTTAGAATATAATGGATGTGCTCATTTTACCATTGACAATGTCACTATTGTCACCCAACCATAGGTCGAAGCCACCCTCCGAGCACCTTAATCTTGACAAAGAATCACTCTGGAAGAAAACCCTAGGCTAGATAGCCAAACAAAGGGTAGCACACATTTCCCCAAGGATAGCGCACCAAACAAGAGCTAATCAGATAGTCCAAACCATAACCAAGAGATAGTCCAAGCCAAAAATGGAATCTACTAGCTGCAGCAGCTGCAACGACAACTCTCCTGCAAACTTGCGCACAAAATGGGCAACTGCAGTGCGCACAAGTGTTGCTCTGCAATTCTGAGAATGCCTACCAGAATGAAGACTCGCCTCTTGTATTTATACTAATTATGGCTAACTACCTGGGCTGACTTCTCATTCTAGGTACCTATTTACTCAGTATATATTATCTCCTATGGCCGACTTCTCTTGTAGGCTAATAACCTAATACCAATTATCCTCTTGAGTCGACTTGTCTTTTAGGGTTATTAGCCAACTCATTAGGGTTTATTCTTGCTTCCCAGAATATTCTATTCTTGTCAGGTTTACACGTGGAGGTAAATATCTCCCGCAGCTACCATAATATTAACACTTTATTTAGTGAAACTATGGAAAGGTTTTAGAGTTTGGTTTGTTGGAAATGTGAGCAGTTTTATCATCATTGTTTCCTTGCATAGTCTTTTGTTTATATGGTGGTGTGTTTTAGCATTAGGGAATCAGTAGTGGACTACATTATAGAGGACTCTAATTGGGGTATTTGGGAAATATTTTTCCAAATTCTAGATGGTATGGCGAGCCACAACCACTCGGAGTAATGCCCCCTCTATGAGCTCATTTATATTCAACATATTGTTTGAATTAAAGAGACAAT
This sequence comes from Picea sitchensis, assembly GCA_010110895.2. NCBI lineage: Eukaryota > Viridiplantae > Streptophyta > Pinopsida > Pinales > Pinaceae > Picea > Picea sitchensis. Next base: position 92,834 of record SNQJ01S0055466.1, read on the forward strand.
TATTGTAGATAATAAGACCTCTATTTTCACTTAACTAGGGAAAATTTATGCACAAAAAGTGAACAACAATAATGAGATTGTAGTTATTATGGAAACCTTGCTTCAACAGAAGAGACAAGTTGAAAATCTAAAGGTTGAATGTCGTGATTTGCATCATCAAGTTTCCAACTTGAATATGAGCCTACCACTAGACTCCTCAAATTACAAAATGTTTATTTGCTCAGAGGAAGCTTGAGAACAATGAGGAAGAATATATTTTCAGATGCCTAGAGAAGTGGATGAAATGGACTAGGATCCTCAGCCTTCTCCAATTGAGCAAGAGGAAACAATCAACAAGAATTTCCTTAATTAACTCTAGATCATATTATGTTTTGTAAAGTTTCTATTTTAGGATTTATACTAGAAGAAAATCTTGGGCATCCTCTGCGAAGGATACTTTCATATTTTTGTCAATTATTTTGCAAGTTTTTGGAAAAGTTTTGAAGTGTAGGTTGTTGAACAATCCCTCCTTTTGTATTATTACATTGACCAATGAGACTACATCTTTCTAATGCAAAAATTAAATTTTTTTGTTAGTATATATATGTAAGGTGAAAGATCTTTGACAATGAGATCAAGGTTTTGATACAAACTAATGTGATCATAGTTGAAATAGGATGTGGAATGTACCATAATAGACAAAGTGTAACATCCCCTTCATTAGGTCAAAAATTAGTGATGCACAAAAGAAGTAAATATCTATTTATTTGTTTGTACAAGTGAAAATGCATCATAACATATATTAATAACTACACAATCAATTTCATCACAATCAACTAAAATCAACATCACTATTATTCAATCATTTGTATCTTATAAAGATAACATAAGTAAGTTACCTGCTCGACCTATCATGCATGGTTAGGACCTCCAAGACATATAAGCAACGCTCAAGTCCAGGATTCATCCAATCGATTTTGACCACTTATGGTCTTAGGACTGACGACTGTTATGAGGAACAAGGAAGTGTATAAATCTCATTAATTCAATCCTACATCGTTATTCAAGACTAGAATCATCAACATACATAACCATCAATTCATCATAGTGCAATAATAATCTACTCTACTGAATCAATCCTTCAAGCAATGCTTAAGTGTAATATCGAATAAGATAGCTTTAGTTGTGCAATCAACCGCTCCCCCGTGCTTCCTCCTGTGGCCTCCCTCCCCCGAGCTGCCCCCTGCGGCCCCCCTGCCTGGCAGCTCTGCTGCTGGGCCCCTTGAACCCGTCCTTCCCGCCTGGCAGCTCCAGCTCCGGGCCNACTACCTCTCTAGCTACCTTACATTCCATCCCCCTTATGAAAGCGTTGTCCTCAACGCTTGATGTACAACCATATACCAGGGTCCTATGGATAAGTGTGGACCATAGTGCTAAAGTAGACTAGAGAACTAGGGTCCCATTGAGAAATGGTAGCCACCATGCTGAAGTAGTCCAACCGCCATTGTAAACCAGGGTCCCATGTCCAATTTCTCATGTGAACCGTAGATGGAAGATATCGACACCTAATAACAAACTGAAAATGATGCTCCCAATACTGAGACGTATCATGTGGATCCAAATAAGAATATCCATCCACATAGTGGGAGATGATCAAAGATGAAACTGGAAGGAAAAATACCATTGTAGAATATGCAGGCTGGATGCTGGTAACTAGCTCCTGATGTGGGATATTGATGTTCTCTACAGAAGGTGGAGTAGAGTCATCAAATAAAATATGAAAGTGGTTGTCATCCCAAAAATCACAACTATCCATATACCAATCATCACAATCAGCCTCAAAATCATACCAAGCATATATTTCTTTATTATATTCATCCCTAATATCTGTCATAAGAAATCTCTCCTGCATTATATCCAATGAATCTTGAATACTATGAAAACTATCATTGAGGCCATCTACAAGGTCATGCAATCTAACATCCAATGTGTCATACAATTGGGATTTGAATGCTTCAGTAATTTGTAGAATTTCTTTGAGGGTTTGAGAGGAAATAGCCATGTGAGCACCCTATGAACTCTTCGGTCCTGCAGCCATCATGAAACAACTCCAAAAATAAAACAATAAGTTACGGCTCACAAAAACCCCCCAAAACCCTAAAAAACTGTTGAATTTAAAATGCTCATAACTTCACTTCCCGGACTCCGTTTCGACTGATTTTTTTTTTTGAAATTGAGTAAAATTGTGAGAGGAACTCAGATCTATAATTTTTTTGGGAAAATTCAGCCTTCAAATGTTACATAAATAAATAATAATAAAAAAATTGTGTTGTCGTCCGCGGAAAAAACCCTGAAAAATTACAGATTTTAAAACTTCAATATCTTGACTTCTCAGACTCTGTTTCGAACGATTTTTTTTTCAAATTGGGTGCTTTTATAAGAGGAAATCAGATATACAACCTGTTTCTGCAAATTTTGCATAAACATATACTGAAAAGTTCTGGAATGTCGCGGCCCTCTTTTTTCTTCTCCGAAAAAAAAATCTGCAAAAATAAAAAATATTTGCCCACAATGTCTTCCAAGGAAAGTGCTCTGATTCCACTTGTTAAGAACCTGAATAGATATACCAATATAATCACCACAAATATTGAATACAAAATAGATCCACAAAACAAGATAGAAGAAACCACACTTTATTATTACCAAACCCTTGAGGTAGGGCAACACCATACAATGGATCCTATTATGGAAGGGATCCTCTCATGTTCACTTGCCTCTTCGAGAGGGCATCCTCCTATTGAACTACCGCTCCAAATACAATATTTATTTTCATATCCCTTTGCATTGCTTGAACCCCTTTATATAGTGCTACCATCACCTAAGAACATTCTAGAGGAGGAATCTTCTAGAAGTAGAACCTTCTAAGAAATCCTCTTACATTTATTATATCCAACTACTCATTTATTATATCTAACTACCATAGTGGGCCTTATTTGATAATATAGTGGACCTAGTCCACCTTATTTTGAATGGCTACCACTATTATCAGTATGGGCCCTCTGCCCTCGCCCCCCACTACCTCTCTAACTACCTTACATACTGCACTATGTTCATGGTACAGTTCAGTTCAAGATACATTACAGTTCAGGGGGGACTCTTTTATTGATTGGTTTCACTGATTCAGATTGGGTCGACGACCTTGATGATCGGAAGTCTACTGCAGGTTATGTTTTCAGCCTTGATTTAGGACCTGTCAATTGGGCCTGTAAGAAACAACAGGCTATTGCACTTTCTTCAACAGAAGAAGAGTACCGAGCAACGATAAATGCAAGTCAGGAAGCCCTATGGCTTCAACAGATCGTTTCAGAGTTTGGATTCCAACACTAGCATCTAACCAGCCTTTGGTGTGACAATTAGAGTGCCACCAAGCTCGCCAAAGACCCAGTTCAACATCAACGTAGAAAACACATCGAGCTACACATGCACTTCATGAGAAATCTCATTCATGATCAAGTTATTGAAGTGCTCTTTTGCCCTACAGAAGATCAAGTTGTAGACATTTTCACAAAGTCTCTTACAGAAGTGAAGTTTTGACCCACAAACAAAGGGAAATGATTTTGATTGTATAGAGGAATCTCTCTATCAGGTAACTTATAACATCCATATATTATACACATAAATGATGATATTCATACTAACTGAATACAAAATTAAAATAAAGCATTAAAATAATAGTAAAAAATCCACAAAATAATAAATTAATATTAAATTAACAATAAAATAATAAAAAACATTAAAATATCTATAAATAAAAAAACACATAAATAACAAGTATCTATGGATATAAATTTATAGAAATTTATTTTTAATCATTTAAATTAAATTTGAATAAAAAAATTATTGATATAAAATATTGATAACAAAATATAAAACCATCATCATTATTATTGATGATGATGATTAAAAGAAGCTTTGTCCGATCACTATACTTTTGTTGAGTTAAGAGGTTAGGAAGGTTGGTAGGCTAGACAATCTAAGAGAAAGTGTTTTTTATCTTCAACCTTTTTAGTGTCACAAAGGTGACACACTCTTTCATCTCATGACATTTTAGATATTAACCAATGCTCAGTTTCAGTATGGAGCTCGTGAGAAATTGTTCTTATCTTAGCAATGCTTATTTTTTTCTTTACAGTTGGTAAAACACATAGATAATTTGATCTTCTAAATTATTATTATACAAAATTCCTACATACGAGAATCAAATTTGATATTATCTTTCTTATACAATAAAATATATTATTTATTAATTATTGTATTATTATTTAATAAAATTTATTTAAAATAATTTAAAAATATTTATTAAATTTATTTTTTATATTTTTCATTTAAAAATATAACTAATAATTTAAATTATAATATAAAATAATTTTTTTAAAATTAATAAAAAAATTAAATAAGTAATTTTTTAAAATTTAATTATAAAATTAAATTAATTAAACAAAATGATAATTTAAACTATAAAATAAAATAAAATATATATATTTTTAATTAATAAATAAATTAAAAAAATAAAATAATATTTTTTGTTTTTTTAATAAAATAAAATTAAATAAACAAACTATTATATTATAAATAAAAAATAAAACTAAATAATTAAAATAGTTTATATTTAATTTTTTATTTTTTTAAATCAATTCAAAAAAATCCAAAAATAAAAATAAAAATCACTAAAGTACATGTTGAAACAACAACAACAAAAAAAAGTCAACTTAAATAAAATCCAAAATCTAATAAACTAAACTAGAATAAAGTAAATAGTTATTCACCTAAAACGCCGTTATTATTATACAAACTACTTTATCAACATATATTATAGACAAAGTTCTATTTATCAAGCAAATGTCATCAAGTCTTTTTTTTTATACAATAAAATATATTATCGAAAATGTTTAAATTTTGAATATTGTTTTGCAGTATAACGCTCGGTTCAGTGAAGACCGCTCCCCCGTGCTGCCTCCTGCGGCCTCCCTGCCCCCGAGCTGCCCCCTGCGGCCCCCCTGCCTGGCAGCTCTGCTGCTGGGCCCCTTGAACCCGTCTTTCCCGCCTGACAGCTCCAGCTCCGGGCCCCCTCTCCTTTGTAATCGGCCCTGCAGTGCCTGGGTCCTGCTGCGCGAAGAAAACCCGCCCTCAAGGGGCCGCGGGGCTATGGAACCCCCCACACCCCCCCCC
>SNQJ01S0055466.1:121156-141632 GCA_010110895.2 Picea sitchensis
ATATCCTCCTTACCCATTCTCTCACAAGTGAATCAAGAAAATTTGTATTTATTCTTTCCCACTCACTCCATTTCTTTCTCACATACTCATTTCCATTTAGGGTTTGTCCACTTATAACCATTTTGGGACTAATGCATGATCATATCACATGACTTTACTGAGAGAATACATAACCTGCATTGTTCTTGGGTAGATGAAGACCTACAACAAACAATGTCATAATGTGCATAGAGTTATACCAACAAAACATGATTCTTTCAATGATCCTAGTTATCTATTCATTTTTATGTGCTTCAATGCTCATAGGAGTATCAACATGAACAATTTTAAGTCTTCCCTAATCTCTCCTTCCCCTCTCTGTTTCTAATTTTTGAGAAAAAATTCCAGTGGATCATCAAAGTAGTGTTTGAAAACCTCCAATATCATCATCACTTAATTCTTATGGTCCATCTCCTATTGAAGTTTCATCTTCATCATCATTGTGTTGTGCACCATAATCTTTTTTATCCTTGTTTTGAGAATTTTCTTTTTTCATTTTCCATTTGTTGGGTAATCGATAATCTACTTGCATGACATTATAAAGCTCTATAATTTTGTCATATTTTTATTTAGGAGTTTTCCTGTCTTGAGCTTGATCTATTTTATATGCATAGCTTTGATTTTTATATTCTTTATTAGAAGTTTTACCCACCATTCTCCTACTATTAACTTCATCAATTTCAGATGTTGTATATTCATCATCTTTCCTGCTTGGTACTTCAGATTTTCTTTTCCATATATTCTTATTTTGTTTGTTAGGGTTTCCTATCTTTAAGGATTGCATTGGTAATCTACATTCTCTAGTTTTATGACCATAGTTGTTTCATTTTTTACATTCAATATTGAAGTTTTTCAAAGCAAAAAATCAGTTGTAGTTTCTCTTCTCTGTATTGTACCTATTGTTCTTATATCGTTGGACATTTATGTTATTGTATTTTCCATAAGATTTACAGTGTACTTCCTTATGAACAAAATTATTGCAAGAGTAACAATATCCAATAAATAGATATTTATTAGGGGTATTCCTTCTGGTGATTGTATTCTTCCTGTCATTTTTTACTTTAGTAGGGAATGTTGATTTTTGTTTATGTGGAACAGTTTTCAATGGTATCATATTTTCCTTAATATATTCTCTTATTAAGGATCCTTTTAAAGCATCTACGTAACCGATTGGCCTTTTAGTTGATCCTTATGATGTAGTGGTTGACTCTTGGGTGTATCCAAAACCATTCTTGTTGTTTAGTGACCTCTGACTACTGAGAATTTCATCCAAGATTTTAGAACTATTTTCAAATTTTGATCCCTTCTTTTCTTTCTCAAGTTCTTTTTAGCAGCTTAATCGCAACTTCTATTTCCTCAAATACTTGTTTTTTGTGACTGATTTGTTTTAAAATAACTTAAATTTTATTAGCTTCCAAGAGCTAGGATTTTAAATCACTGATAATTTGCTCTCATTCTTTGATAGTTATTAATGCATCTATTTCTTTTTCTTGATGTGATTCTTCAAATTCTTTAATTTGTGCCCTAAGTAGCTTGTTCTTATTTTTATACTTTCTTAGTTCCTCCAGAGCACTAATTGCTTCTAGGTTCACTTCTCCTTCAAATTCAGAATTTTCTTCATCATCTACATCATTATTTTTAGTGTTCATTCCCATTAATAGAAGCTCCGAATTTTCATCTTCACTCATGTCTGAAGAGATTATGTCTTCTTTAGAGTAGAAGTTTTTCTTTTTCTTATAAATTTTCTTCTTGTATTGTTTTTTTTGGTTGTGAACTTCTTCATCATTTTCCTCCTGCTTGGGATATAGACATTTGTTAGCAAAGTGTCCAATTGTACCACAGTTGAAACATTTGAATGGTAACTGTCCTTTATATTTTCCAAATCCTTTTTGGAGTTTCTTTATAAAGTTGGCCTCTTCTACATATGATATGTATGAATGATCTTAATGAGACATATGTTCATGTTTCTTCTTTTCTTTGTATACCTTAAAACATGTTTCTTATTTTGATGGTCTATCGATCCCTGTTCTCATATCACATGCTATAAAAATTCCATGAAGTTGATCAACTATGAGTGTGTCAAGATTAGGCCTATCTTCAATTGTAGAAATATTGGGATCATATATCATAGGTAATGACCTTAGTATATTTTTCAAAATAGGTTTATCTGTAAGTTCTTCTCCTGCTACCCTGATTGAATTAACCACTTCATCTACCCTATGAAAGTATTCAACAATGTTATCTTCTTCTTTCATTTTCATATTTTCAAACTGAGTTCTATAGGTCTGTAGTTTGGCTTCCTTGAATTTTCTATCTCCTTCATATAAAATCTCCAATTTATGCCATATTTATTTTCCCGACTTACAATGCATAACCTTCACACAGAATTTGTCAGTCCTCCTAGAATTGCATTAACTTCTCTTGAGTTGTCATTGTAGATTTTCTTTCCCACGACATCTTTGGGTGGAGTAGTTGGTGTTGTGTAAACATCTACAACAGATTTCCAACTATCAAAACCAAGAGCCAATAGTAAGTTATTCATTCTTATTTTCCATAGAGCATAGCCACCTTCATTGAAAAATGGTGCTTTATTGTTAGACATTCCCTCTTGTTGATCCATCTTCAGGATCTACCTTCCAGTTGTTAGACTATTCTGAAGGCACTATATCTGATACCAAATGTTGGAATACTAAGAGGGGGGGTGAATCAATATTACCCTTTTTCAAAAATTAGCAGTTACTTTTATATTATGTTAATTACCACAATATATCAACAATAGACTTGTTTGTAAAATCAATTATATAAATATAATTAATAGGAATTACAATGATTTTATAAATAATAGTGAAGGACACCAATCCTTTTTAGAGCACCAACTCTAGGAAACACAAATCCCCTTTTTCATGGAACTAACCCTAGGAAGCACCAACTCCCTTTTTGTTTAGGGAACCAACCCTAGGAAGCACTAACTCCCTTATATTTAGGGCACCAACGCTCAGAAGCACCAACTGTTCAAACAATGTAACTGCAAAGTGTATTCTTATTATTATTTGATATATCATTCATTGGATAAATCCCCATTGTGGATTGATCATGTCGGCTATTGTAAAAGGACCAAATCCCCTTTTGTGGATTGGTCATAATGTAATTGTAAAAGGAAAAAGAAGAAGTTGGCCCTAAAATATATCAAGAGGCCCCAAAATATAATAAAGGTGGTTATAACCACCCAGTTGGAGAAGTTGGCCCTGCCAGTGAAGAGACACTTCACACATGTCAGTCTTGTATAAATAAGGAGGCTAACGCTTCACTTAGACACACAACTCACTTTCTCATTGAGAGACAAGTTTCAGAACTATAGTTAGAGAAGAAGGAGAGAGAGTGGGGCATCTTTGGGAGAGGATCTTCTGTATTAGTTTGAGTTATCTCTTGGCATTGTATTGTCTATTTACAATAAGGAAGTTTTGTTGGGTTTTCTTCCCCTAGAGGGTTTCCCAGGATAAATGTTGTGTCTCTTGTGATTATGTATTTCTTAGTGATCTTGTATTATGCTATTGTTATATATTGAAATGCAAAGAACCATAATAATGGTTTAAACATTAACATGGTATCAGAGCCAAGCTAAAGGAAGCATCTTTCACAAGAGTGAAAAATGTCACTATTGTCGTAGATGCAAATTAGGGCTTTTTGATGGTGAAGATTTTCAGCCCTAAAACCACCTAGAAAAGTGCACCCTCCCCCAAGGATTACTTTGGCACTCTCAACGCACCTTTTCAGTGGTTGGATCTCCCAGAAAGTGAAACCATAGTTTCACAAAGTACTAGAAGTACCAGAAAACCAGAAGTACCAGAAGTAGCAGAAGTACCAGAGTACCAGAGGTACCAAAAAACCAGAAGCACCGGTCCAGAAATCCGTTGATCAAGTTTGGAGGAGGAAAGGTTGGATTTTATCATATCCAAACACACCAAACTACTCTCCTTAGCCAAGCGCACCTCCTGGTAAGTTCAGATTTGGATTTTGAACACTTTCATTTTTCGGTCATTTTCCTAGCTCCAGGTAAAATATATCTGCAATCGTTAAACTTGTTGACAAGATATAAGGAGTGGAAAACTTCCATTCCTAGAAGTATAGGATTGGCCTCATTCTTGAAGAGAATGAATTAGAAAGATTCATCAAAGAAGAAGTTTCGGAACCCGTCGATGCTGCAGAAAAGGCAAAGCATCAAAAGGACACAATCAAGGCCAAAAGAATCATTGCAGATTCAATCAAAGACCACCTGATTCCTTATGTATCATCTAATAAGACTCTGAAAGAAATTTTTGATGCCTTGACTAGACTGTATGAAGGAAAGAATATAAACCATAAGATGAATCTAAGAACTCAACTGAAGAATACAAGGATGCAGAAAGGAGAAACTATTTAGGAATATTTCTCCAGAATATCTCAATTCAAAGAACAACTAAAAGCACTCAGAGATACTATAGATGAATATGAACTTGTGATGACAGCCCTAAATGGTCTCACAAAACCTTGGGATGCATTCATCCAAACGATTTGTGCTAGAACAAAGAAACTATTGTTTGATGGTCTATGGGAAGAGTGCATCCAAGAAGAAACAAAAGTAGCGAATCGTGAAGCATTACTAGCAAGAGATGATGATCAATCCCTAGCTACTCACACCAAAGGAGGAAGGAAGAAACCCTACCTTCAAAAGGAGACTCATCAAGAGCCTCAACAGTCAAACAAATTCAATCATAAAGAATCTCATCCAAGGAGATTTCAGAAGAAAGGACAATGAAAGGAAAGAGACTACTCATCTATACAATGCTATCATTGTGACAAGATGGGAAATATTGCGAAGTTTTTTCTAGCCAGATGAGAAGAATACAAGAGAAAACATAAGAGGCACCATGCCCATGTAGTCAAAGATGAAGAGCCACCTGCAAAAATGATAAGAGAGAAGATTAAAGACCATGTCTTAATCTCGGCCTTCTCAGGATCTGTAACACCTGGAGAGGAAACTTGGCTCATTTATAGTGGTGCATCCAAGCACATGACGGTACAAATAAACATTCTCTCTTGTATCTCAGAAAAGAAGTTTTCTCAAAAAGTAACACTTGGAGATGATTACCAATATTCCATCAAGGGAGTGGGAGAATCAAACCACAAATTGAATTTAGGGAATTCATTGAAGATGAAGGACATACTATATGTACCAGGTTTGACCAAGAACCTACTCTCCATTTCAACTTTAGAAAAGAAAGGCTTTAGAGTTTCCTTTATATATGGAGAATTTCTTACATGGGCTAAAGGAGAAACCTTAAATGAAGCAATCATCATTGGAAGTGTAGAAAATGGCTTGTATAAACTAAAGGGTCACTCAGAGGCTGCCATGACCCACGCCATTCAAAACTCATGTGAACTTTGGCATAGAATATTAGCTCACATCAACTACAAGGTGCTACCATACATTTGCAAAGAAGTCGTAGGTTTACCAAAACTCAAAGGTGACCATGAAGGCGTATGCAATGGATGTGCACAAGGGAAGAACATCAAGAACCCAGTTTCGAAGAGAGACAACAAAGCAAAAGGAGTCCTAGAGCTCGTTCATTCAGATGTATGTGGCCCAATGCCATCATCCGCCTTCTCGTGATCCTAACACCGAGAGGACACTTGGGTCATTTATAGTGGTGCATCCAAGAACATCACGGGACAAAGAAACATTCTCTATTGTATCTCAGAGAAGAAGTTTTCTCAAAAAGTAACACTTTGAGATGATTACCAATATTCACCAAGGAGTGGAGAATCAAACCACAAATTGAATTTAGGAATTCATTGAAGATGAAGGATATACTATATGTACCAAGCCTGGACTAAGAACCCAAATTCCATTTCAACTTTAGAAAAGAAAGGCTTTAGAGTTTCCCTTTATATATGGAGAATTTCTCTTACATGGGCTAAAGGTGGAGAAACCTTAAATGAAGCAATCATCATTGGAAGTGTAGAAAATGGCTTGTATAAAACTAAAGGGTCACTCGGGAGGGTCGCCATGACCCACGTCGTTGAAAACTCATGTGAACTTGGCATAGAATATTAGCTCACATCAACTACAAGGTGCTACCATACATTTGCAAAGAAGTCGTAGGTTTACTCAGTAAAACTCAAAGGTGACCATGACATGATGAAATTGATGTGCACAAGGGAAGAACATCAAGAACCCAAATAAGAGAGACAACAAAGCAAAAGGGTTCTAGAGCTCGCTCATTCAGACATGTGGCCCAATGCCATCATCCTCCATTAGTGTGGGTATATGTATATTATGTATCATTTATTGATGATTATCTCATAATACCTGGATATATTTTGAAATCTAAAGATGAAGTGTTCAAAGAAGTTCAAGGAATTCAAAGTCTTGATAGAGAATCTTTCTCAAAGAAATATTAAGATATGCGTGTCGATAATGAAGAGAATATGCCTCTAAAAGAGTTTTCTTTGAACTCTACAAAGATGTTTCTTGATCAAGAGGGAACTCCCACTAGCTCCCTCTATAATCCCCAACAAAACGGTGAATGGGAACGAAAGAACATAACAATAATGGAAGATGTGAAGACTATGATCCATGATCAAGATCTTCTATGTGCTTATGGTCAGAAGCAACAATCACGCTTGTATATGTGCAGAACTCCATTATCCCATAGTGCACTTGGCTCAGACCTTGAAAGATATGTTCACTAGAAACAAGCCATAAGTAAGCCATCTCAAAACATTTTATTGCCCTCGCATTTATTCATATACCGAAGAGAAGAGAAACAAGATGGAACCCTGAGGAAAGAAGGGAATATTCAGGGATACGGTGAGGTCTCCAAGGCATTCAATATTTATATACCAGGTCACATCGGCCACATTGATATCAAGAGGGGATGTGGACCTTTGATGAAGATGCAATGCTCAAGAAATATGGAATATGCCATCTTGAAGAATGTGATATGAAGAGGAACCCATAATCCCCAAGATTCCAAAATCAGTGAGGTCTTGTGAGCTAAGATAACCAAGGAGGGAAGTCATAACTTCCCCGATGAGGAGGAAAATTCTAGAGACCATGATATATTAGAAGTCCAAGAACCTCCCTCAGATGATGCCCCTCCATAAAATAAAAGTTTCATCTTGGGCTAGAAAGATTATTCAATATGGAGAGAAGTATGGTGTCTCCGGCTGAACTAATAGACAAGTGAAAAAGACCAAATCCATTCTCTAGTTATATGGTTTTGATGTGTGATCTTCTAGAGGAAGAGCTTACCTGCCTTGAAGAAGTCATTCAGAGGAAATAGGTCATATTCCCATGACGTAGGAATACCAATCCATAATAAGAAATGAAGTATGGGAAATATTTCCCAAACCAAAGAGTAAAGATGTGGTATCCCTCCAAATGGCTCTTCAAAATAAAACACGCTATTGATGGAAGCATTGAGAAGCATAAAGCAACATTTGTCCCTGTCTCTAAAGAAGGCTGCATTGACTATGAAGAGACATTCTCTCTTGTACGACACACTTCTATCATAACCATCATAGCTCTTGAAGCTAAGATGAAGTGGAATTTGCAACAGATCCATGTAAAGACAACTCTTCCCAAATGGTGACATTACAGAAGAGGAAGTGTATATAGAGAAACCTCAAGGATTTGAGGTTGGAAACAGAGAGTCCAAGGTTTGTAGATTGAAGAAAAACTTATAATGGATTGAAGCAATCCTAGAGCTTGGTATGGACATATAGACAATTGACAAGCATTGGATTTACCAAGAGTAAAGCAGACTCTAAACTCTACTTCAATATCATGAACGATGAGCCGCTAATATTACTGCTATATGTGATGACTTATTCTAACTAGAGAAGAAAAATCATCACCGAATGTAAAGAAGAGACTTGCCTCTCAATTTGAAATGAAATACCTTGGCCTAATGCATTATTTCTTAGGGCATTGGTAGTGTTAAGAACCAAACATCAATATAGCATAGAAAACCGTCAGAAAAGTACTCAATGCTTTGAAAAGAGATAATTTCATAATGTTTCCTTCGAGGGGAAACCTCCTTTACCCCATAATTCTAAATGTCTGCCACAAGATGATTCAAATGAAAATGTCTCCTGGTATATATAGGAGACTAGGGAGTGTATGTAACATAAACAATGGCCTAAGGCTTCCACATAAGTAATTAAAATAACATTACTAATCTTAAATTACAACCAATGGCCTAAAGCCACATAAATAAAATAGCATTACTAATCTAATATGCCCCAATTAAGTGGGTAATGAGCCAACATTAGGGCTTTCTAACATGCCCCTCCCCTTTGAGACAAGTGTTGTCCATACCATGCTAGTCTCCTGGATGCTTCTGTATAAAAGACTCATCTTCCCAAGTGGAATCTTCACTGGTAGTTTCCATTTGATGAGATACTGAAATGATCGGCCTTAGTCATGTAATTCTTCTTGTGTCAATGATGGATTCGGGCTCTAATATGATTTTTTCTTCCTCGCCAAGTTCTCAACAATATAGTTTGAACTGATCTTGTCACCTATAACCTTCTTTTAAACATGAAACATGGAAACCTGGGTGTACTCGTGGAGATGCAAAAGTGTGTGTACTCCAATTTGTATGCCATAGTACCCAATCTGCAACACCTTATAAGGCCCATAGTACCTTGGTGATAATTCATTATCCTTCTTGGTCGCTTGAGGGACATCTCGCTTGTATTATTAGTCTTGCACCACCCAATCCCCTACTTCAAAACTTCTTCACTCAATATGTTGATTCATTGTTGTTTCATGTGATTTTATTCCATGGTCGTTGTCCTTTAAGATTTGAGAATTTGTTGTTGATTCTCGATGTGATCTTCCACCGCTTTGAACTCCTAGATTTTTCTTTGAAAGAAGAAGTGATGGAAGGAGGGTGGTATCCATAAAGTGCCATAAATGGTGTCATTTCGTTGCAGTATGAAAGGAAGTAAGAGTACCACCATTCCCAGCCAAGGGTGAACCATTTGAACCATTGTGTTTGTTTATCGTGAGACAGCAACTAAGGTAACCTTCCGTGACATTTGTTCACTATCTCGGTTTAAACTAATTAGATCTGAGGGATGATAGGATGAGCTATGAGCCAATTGAGTACTCCAACAAGAAAAAATAACTATGTCCAAAAATTTCTAGTGAATATGGGACCTCTGCCACTTACAATAATCTTTGGTCGCCATGTAGCTTTCTTTTGAACCTGCCTCCATGAATGCGGTGGTAACCGTACTAGCTTTGAAGGGGATGAGAGAGTGCACAAAAGTGTGCATATACGTGTCATTTATCAACAATCACCATGATGACACTTCTTTCCTTCAGACTTTGGTAACTCCCTAAGGATGAAATCCATGGAAACCTCCAACCGAATTTGGGATGGATAATGGTTGGTAAAGACCTGGGGTAATAATTGTTTCCACCTTATTTTGTTGGAAACCACATTCCTCGCCACAAACCTTTGAACATTAGTTTTAAGGCCATCCCAAAAAATCCTTCTTGGACTCTATGGTTTTCAAAATCCCAGTGCCTCCTACCGGAGAGGTGTGCAATTCCAATAGTACCTTTTGTTTGAGTTGGGAGTCCCATAAATATAAGTGATCTTGTACCATAGTGAATCATCTTTTCCATGTAAATGTATCTCGGATGTAATCGGAATCCTACTGTACCCTTTGAATGAGACTCCACACTTTTCATCATCATTTTTCCATTCATCCCTTTTGCTTCTACTATCCAATCGAAGTTGGATGATCGATAGCACAAAGAAAGGCCTCAACATCTTCATCCTTTCTTGAGAGTGCATCCTACACAACATTTTGCTTCCCCTTTATAGATGATTGTAAAATCATAGCCCAATATCTTGCTACCCATTTTTGTTGTTCTTCTGAAGATAAGGTCTTTGTTCCAAGAAGTATTTAAGACTATCATGACTGCTTTTGACCTTAGTGCTCCACCACCTATTAGGTATGGACACCATTTTTTCAATGCATGTAGTATTGCCATCATTTCCTTCTCATAAATGTGGGTTTGTGTAAGTCCCTTCCCTTGAGTGGTCGACTTTCAAAAGCTAGGGGCCTTCCTTCTGCATTAGACAGCACCAATTCCATTTTCCTCGATGCATCACATTCCACAAGAAAGGTTTTGTGAAGTCCGGAGTATCACACCAGAGTTTTTCACATCACCTCTTTAAGTTGTCTAAAAGATTTAGTTGCCTCCTGAGTCCATGAAAATGCATCCCTTCTTAGTTAGTGTTGTTAAAGGTGCTGCTATTCTTCCATAGTTCAAAAAACTTTATGTAGTAACTCACAAACCCAAAAATCCTCTAAGATTTTTTTGTAATGTTGGGAATCTACTAAATTCATCGTGGCCTGAATCTTGTTAGGGTCTCCCTTTGACACCTTCATGAGATACAATATGACCCAAATACTTCCACCTCCTTTAATTCAAAGAAACATTTGGATGGTTTTGGCATAGTTGTTGCTCCTTTAGTAGCTGTAGAACCCCTATCAACATGTTGCAAATGATCCTCCCAAGACTTTCTATAGATTAGTATATCATCAAAAAAAAATACTAACAAATTTTTTCCAAGGAAGGGCTTGAAATGGAATTCATCAACCCTTTGAATGTGGAAGGTTGCATTTGTAAGGCCAAAAGGCATGCACTTCAAAAATTCATAATGGCCTTCTATGAGTTCGAATGCTTTGGATATCTTCTTCCTTCATTCTCGACCGATGATACCGAACGGAGATCCAATTTTGTGGAAATAGATTGCTCCATGTAGTTCATCTAACAATTCATCAATCACTGGAATGCGGGGAAACTTATCTTGGATAGTGATCTTGTTGAGCTCTCTATAACTGGACACACATAATGCCATGAGTTATCTTTCTTGAATACCATCACCATCGGTGTAGTAAGAACTTTGGCTAGGTCTAATAATGACAAATTTCAACATTTCTTTCTACCATACCAATTTCACCTTTCCGGGCATAAGGGTATCTGCAAGGTTTGATTTTAGGAGGAACACTCCCGTGAATTAGGCTAATTTCATGATCATGATTTCGAAAGGGTGGGAGGGAGACCTTTAAATATCTTCAAATACTTTGGAATGCTTATCAATGATCCTTGAGATCTTGAGGAATAGATGGTTTAGATGTAATTTGAACATCTAGTGAGCATAGTTGTGCACAATGCCTGATGCCCCTTTTCAATACTTTGTCATGCCATTAGAGCTTATCAATCTTACTAAGCCCCAGATACCTCTTAACTCAATTTCTTTCCCTTCCAAATGAAAATTTCCACATGAAAAGTTCTTGAAAATTAGTGTGCCATCACCCTAATGATTGTAACCATTGATTCCTAGTACAACATCTCAAGACCACCCATGGGTATAGCAATCATTGGACCATTCATTACATATTCCCCCATAGTAATATTGATCTTATTCCATTTTCCTCGAAAGTAAATTGATAGTTCCTCCATCCTAATCATTACTTGAAACTCGGTACGTGATATACAAAACAATTGAGATCTTTTGGCTAATTTATCTGAATGAAATTAAGGAGTACTTCCAGAATCAATTAGGACTATTACCTTTTCTTTTGATGTATCCTTCAATCTTGAGGGGCTGAGGAGTGCTAATCTTACCAATGCATTGCATGATATCGTGGAGTCAACTCTTCAGATGAAATTGTTTCTAATGCTTTCATCTTGAGATGGTTCTTGTTCTTCTTCTTCTTCCTCCTTCACAATCTATGTAGAATAATTCTCTTCTCACCACACTTATGTCCCTACTATACTTGCTACTGCCAATTAAAGCATAAACCTTTTTATTTTCTTTCCTCCAATTGTTGAGGTGTCAACCTTGTAGGTTGATGTGTTTTAGGAGAAGGAGCATTGTTCTCTATAGATGTTAGGATAGGTCCTTTCCTAGTAGCCATAGCCATATTTTTACTTTCAACATTTCTAAGCCACCTTAAATGCATTCTCCTCCACTGATTTGTCTCTGTGCTACAACCTCATGTTGAATGTTATCCTTTAAAGTTCCTATGAATACATCTTATCAAGTGCCTCATCTGTAATATCTGCTACCTTTATATTCAACCTTTGGAAGTTCTCAATGTGCTCAAGTAACGTAACCCTTCTTTGTTTGAGATTTTATTAATTGGCTAAAGAAGGTATTGGTTCTTTGTATCCTCATAGTGTGCTATCACTCCGTGAAATTATTCAATTGACGAAGTGCTTTATGAACAAACCATCGATACCAAACAAATTGATTAGATCTCTAAATATAAAGAAACAATTGCACCTTTGTGTAGGTATGTGGCACATTATGGAGATCAAAGAATGTGTTCCACTTGAAGTATCCATGGGATTGGGTCATTTCCATCAAACTTCCTCATATCAATCTTAGGAACATGGTTGGTCTTCAAACCAAAGTTGAGTTTCTCCATTCTGATTCACCTTCCTTGTGTCCTCATCATGAATTTCATGGGATGAATTTTCACTTTTGGGTGTCTTCTCTCATACTTTAAAATTTTCATTACTTCCATGATCTTAGCCTTCCATTGGGTCCATCTTAGTATCCAACTTAGCTTCCATTGAATCCATCTTGGCTTCCATTGAATCCATCTTAGTATCCATATTGAATCCCCCATCTCAGTTCATCTCTTTGGTTACCGCCTTCTTTGTAACTGTCATGTCCCTACTCATTTCTTCTTCAATCTTCTCATCAAGAGTCCAATTAGGATTTCTCGAGGCTTATTTTGGTGTGTAGGAGGTCCCTTTTGGGTGGCATGTTGGCCAAATATCACTTTTGAGTCTTGATTTTGAGGTGGTTCTGCTAGACAATATTTTATTCTGTTGTATCTCCCAAGTCAGCCTCTTCTGGGTACGAAACTTTCCTTTAAGTAGTTCTCTAATATTTATTCCTCAAGTAATGCCACTGTGTCCTGATCAAAATTGGATGTGCCAAGTGGAATTTTAATCGTAACTTCCTCACAACTTGTGGATTTTTGTCCTTTCTAGGAGATTTCAATTGTATAGAATGCCCCACAAAATAATTGATATAAAAATCTGAAACTCGCATCCAAAATACTACGACCGTCCATGATCCAATGCAACCTAGTCCCACCTGCTAATTTCTGATACTCTAGGAAGAAGAGATTGTTTTAATGAACACCTTCTTGAGACTAGTCAATAGGGCTAGTCAGATACCCCATCTTACACAGGGTGTATCTACAAATTTAAGATGACCCAGAAGCTGAAATTTCTTTACCACGTATTGCCACTACTAATTTTGTAGATATCTTGGAGGGCGTGGTCTGAAACGTTACAGAAAAAGTTTTATAGAAAAATGCCTCAATGATCTCCATTTCAGGATTAGTTCCAAGAGTCCCCTATCTCAGGCTGTGCTTGTATCTCTGAATGTTTAAGGCCTCATGAGCTGAATTTGAACCCAACGTACCTTGATCCATCTGATAAATACCCCTCCAAGTGGTTCCTTCAAACATTGTAGAAAAAATTATATCAAAAATGCCAATGTGTCTCAGATATAGCAACGAAACCCCAAGACTCGAGCTTCCTCATACCATATGTTAAGAACCAAACATCAATATAGCATAGAAAACCGAAAAGTACTCAACGCCTTTGAAAAAGAGATAATTTCGTATAATAAGCCTCTTCGAGGCAACCTCCCTACCCCACCTCTGTGTTCAAGTACAAGATGATCTAAAATGAAAATGTTCCCCTTGGTATATATAGGGACTAGGAGGTATAATTACAAATAATGGCCCAATGCCGGCTATACACCAAAATAACATTACTAATATAATTCATAAATCCACTGCCTAAAGCCAACATAAATAAAATAGCATTTTACTAATCTAATATGCCCCAATTAAGGTAATGAGCCAACATGGGCTTACCGTAGAGTCCCGAGGATCTTCCCTACCAAGGAAAGTATACACCCAAATCCCAAAAGAGATTCGACATGTTGAGTACTAAGTCCATGAATAAACCCATGGAAGTGAAGATGAAGTCGTTTGATCTAATAATTTCATCGTAAAATTGATTGATGCCAATAATCAGACAAAACAGATTATTGATAGTTGATGCAATTCGATCAACACCGCACTTCAAACATTTGTTTTTCCATGAACACCTTTAGTCATATTCGAAAAGACAACCCGCATTACGTTCACCTTGTGGCTGCGAAACATGTGATGAGGCACCTTAAGGTTATAATATATTGTGGTCTCACCATGATAGAGATAATGATTTCACATTGAGTGGATATAACACGCAGATTAAAGGAAGTGCGTCTCCTCGATGAAAAGCACTTCCATGTTATGCTCACTTTGGGATCATCCATGATCTCAGGGCAGAGGAACCGAATCTACATTCTCCTTAGCATAAATGTAAGAAGAAGACACTATACGTTCCTCACAAATCGCTAAAGCCATATCCGGTGCCAAGCACAAGCCCATTTGACTTATGAAAAGGAACCATGATCCCATGTGACAAACAGAGTTGCATAAAGATGACATAATCCTGTATTCCACCTACGTCGGCACATAGAGATCCGATATCATTACATTCGACATGGTGCGTAGAGGAGTCTCTAAAGCTCCAATACATTAGCAATCTAATGAACAGTTTTGATGTGTTGACCAAGCCTCTATCTCGTGATAAAGTTTGAGCACTTTCAAGATAAGTTTGGTATAGTCCCAAAGGACCTTCCTAGAAAGGGGAAGTAGTTGTTGTGATAATACATCCCTTGCTTCCAGCCTTATTGCTATGACATAAATCAAGAAGATGTGATTAGACTAGTACTATGCTTCCAACATCATAGTTGTGATGTAAAACCAATCCATTATCTTGATTCTAGCTTTATTGTTGCAACATAAATCAAGACGATAAGATGAGAAGCAAGATACTCGTCCTGCTTCCAACATGATGGTTGTGACATAAAGAAAAGAGATGTGATGAGACTAACATTGAGCTTCCGACTGGATAGCCGGTATAAGTTAGTCTAATATCCTTCTTCCGGACTGATGGTTAGACATAGCAGATGAGTACCATGCTTTCAACCCGGATGGTTGTGGACGAAGTAAGATGATAGGATGAGACTAGCATTGAGCTTCCGGCTAGATAGTTGTGGACGTAAATCTGGTCTATTATCCTGCCTCCGACCTAATGGTTGTGACATAAAATCGTAACGGTATCTCTAAGCCTCGCTCTGACAAGCCAGGACGTGAAGAAAGACTATGAGATGAGACTAGAATCCATGCTTCCGGGCTTGATAGCCGGATGTAAAGCCATTCTAGTATTATTATGATGAGCTAGCCTCATGTCAGGATGATGATGATGATGTATCGCTTTATACTAATACATTGATGCGATGATGATTGAATTCCTTTGAGAACGACGATGTTGTCGATGAAGAAAACTTTTGATGATTTATAGACATCACAAATGGTTCAGATTATGATATTGATGATGTTGTCCCTCTCACCTAATTTGATGTTGTTGGATGATGTTGTCCTCTCTCTCACCGATGTTGTTAAAGAATACCATTCTTAAGGGGAGTGTATCCCATATTATTTGATATATTATTCATTGGATCAATCCCCATTGTGGATTGTGTTAGAAAAACAGACCACGGAGCAATAAAATAAAACAAATGTCAAAACAAAACACAAAAGATACACAATACAAGAGAGACACAATTTCATTTGTTCACTCCAAGCAGGGCTATGTCCACCGAAATTGCCGTCCTTCCCTTTATTATTATCCAACAAATGAAGGGATACAACCTACATCAAAACCCATTGTAACTTCCCTCTTCTTCTCTCATAGCCTCCTCTCGCATTACAACACTCGCCATAATGCATAGCCTCAATATTTCCCCTCATAATAGAGGGTTTCCTTCTAGGAAAACCCTAACATAATTTCTACCATTAGATTTGTGACCTTATAATGAACAGCCTAGATTTACAATGAAATTACAATATACATTTACAAGGAATAGTCGTGGGCCCACTTGCCTCGGACCGTGATAAGGGTACCCCCACACTCCCTTGTGCGGAAGAGTGTACATACTTATGGGGTGTAAAGTCTTCATGGGTATAAACATAGCCGAAAGCAAGGACCTCTGAACCGGAACATAATCAGGCCCCACAACCACCAATCTCCCACTTGACATTCCATCTCAACAACTCCACCGTTGTTGTATATGTTGGACTCCAAACCTTCTTGGACCTAGAAATTTGTCATCTACACCTTGATGCTTGAATACCAACTAAAACCGAGCAGGAACTCGGGCTTTGCTACCCTTGTTAACATAATCAGGCGATTCTCGGCTAGTGTGTATCTTTCCAACTTCAAACGTCCATCTTCCAAGGTGGATCGTAGGAAGTGGTAACTCAACTGTATAATCTTAGTCTTCGAATGGAAATATGAGTTATTTGATGAATGGCACCTCACACCGCCACAAAGACAACCTATTATTCTCCTCGCTTTTCCCAATTCTCCATAAACCTTTTGTAACCAAATCATCTTTACTAGCCTTTGTAGCGCGTAAACACTTCCCCACTGCTGTTGAAAGTGCAACAACCTTTTGCGCTTCAAAATCCAACTTAATGTTGTTCCACCTATAAAACATACCCTATGGTGTTCATCCTGCTATCTTTATCACCGCCATATCTAAATCAACATATCCTCAGAAAAGTGTCTAAACCTCTCCAAAACATAATGTATGAGTAGTAGTACATTTCAACACCGAATCCACTTTACTTCCTCCCAATGTTCTTTTTCTAGATTGTTCATATAATTGCCACAACTCCCAATGCATGTAATACATATCCGGTCTTGTGCAACCATTGCATACATCAAGATGCCAACTGCTGATGAATAAGGGACCCCCTGATCGCAGTATTCTCTCCCTCCGTCTTCTGGGACACTTTTCCTTATTTAATTTTAAATGGCTTGCCAAAGGTGTACCAACTGTTTTTCATTCTTCATTATAAACCTATCCAACACCTTCTCTCTCTCGTGGTAATTCTCACCGAGACAATGTCAATTTGTGATTTTTTATCTCTTTGTTATTCTCTACAAGGGATTTTCTTTGAAAAGACCCAAATCCTTCATCACAAATGAATTGGCAATTTCTTCTGGAGTATATTTATATCCCTTATATTAGACTTTAACAAAGCATGTCATCTACATACAATAGCAGATAATATCTAGCTTCCATTTTTCTAGCCTTTTAAAATAAACACAAGCATCATAATGACATCTACTATAACCTTGTTCTTCATAAACCTATCAAACTTCAAATAATTATCGCCTTTGGAGCTTGCTTAGGCCATACAAGCTCTTTCTTCAACCCTCGCATACCAAATTCTCCTTCCCTTGACCTCATACCTCTCGGCTATTGTATAAAACCCTTCCTCCAAATCCCCATGGAGAAAAGTTGTTTTTACATCTAACCGTTAGAGATGCAAATCTTCTACTACCACAAGACTTAAAATAGTCCTGTAATTGAAGTCATTTTAACAACAGAGAAAATATTTCATCAAAATTCATACCTTTCTTTTGTGAAAACCCCTTGCAAACAAGTCTAGCCTTGTACCACTTTTTTTTATCCTCCATCTTCAACTTGTAAACCCATTTATTCTCAAGAATGCTCTTTTTCCTGCAGGAAACCTAACCAAGTCCCAAGTCTGGGTTATTTTCCAAGGAATCCATTCTTTCATGCCTTGTTCTAATTCCTTTTAGTGTCTACTTGGATTTCCTCTTCATAACATTTTGGTTCACCGTAATCCTACCACCAATAAATAATACACTGAAGGAGAGTATCATTCAGGGTATACTTAACTGGTATAATTTAACAACAACACCCTTGGTGTGTGTTTGAGGTAAATTGCTGCCCTTGTTGTACATTTGATTTCCAAGTTCCCTTTGAATTTATTTTTCAATGATACATAATAATGAGAACCACCAAGAGATGATACCTGTTGGTCCCCATACATCTCAGACATGCACAAGATCTAACCTTTCATTCTTTTTTTTCTTTTCTAACTCTAACAAATATGTCTCTCTCTTATTTTCCATAAACACAATGCTCAAATAAGTCCAAATCAATTTGTTTAAGATCTGGCAACAAATTTCATTTGTGAAGTATCTTCATACCCCTCTCACTCATGTGTGTCCCAAATTTCATGATGCCACAAGCAGCTGTATCCACTCAGAAGTTGCTAAAGAGATAAAAGAGCAGGTATTACCGCATACATAAATACAATGTACCTATCTTCTCTCCTTTTACTATCACCAATGATCCTTTTGATGACCTTCCATGTCTTATCCATAAATATGGATAATACACAACCTTCGGGGCTTGCCAACGCCCCTATTGAAATTAGATTTTTCCTTAAACTGGAACATGTCTTACCTCTTCTTTCAACAACCATTGGTTTCCATTGGCGCTGTTTTATTTTTACCTTTCCCATTCCTTAACAATTTTGCATGGTGCATCATCACCCAAAATGAACTTTGTCCAAAATCACCTTGAACATAATATAGAAAAATGTTTCCTATGGGGTGTGGTATGAAATGAATCCTCGAATCTACTACCCAAGACTCGAAATATACTATCTACGTAAAGAATCAAAGCATCTTGTAACACATCACCAAGCATTTTTTCTTTCCCGATTTTATTGTCCATCTCTTTGTTTCTTTGAGCTCTAATCTTTCTCTGATGTCCTTTCTTCCCACAATTCCAACACTCTATATTTCCAACTAAGGGATTGATCTTCCCTTCCTAGAATTCCCTTCAAGGGTTCCCGTGAGCCCTTTCCTCTATCCTTTTGTCTCCCTCGTTTCCTCCATGTTCAACGCATTTTCTGATGTCTCACCTTTGCTTTTCCATCGCGATTTCTCACTAAGGATAACACCAACAACATCATCAAATTTTAAAGTATTTGAACCAGACAAAGTTAATTACAGCCATGACCAAGCTATTCCATCTTTCCGCAATGAGCACAAGATTAGAAGATCCCTTAACCCTCATCATTAAAGTCCACTTTTACGTAACTTAGTTGATTAGTAAATCAGATACCCATTTAAATGATCCGCAATAGACCCACCTTCCACATCTCTTCATATTAAATAATATCTTCTATTAGAAATACCTTATTAGACACCAAAGGTTTTTCATACGGGGCTTTTAGCCAACGCGATCCATCGTGATCCTTCTTTCATTGACTTTTATTTTGAAATATTGAAATCCATCGAGGCCGCTTAAGCTTCCGGCCATATAATTCCTAGAGCCTTTCGGCCAAGAATCTCCCATTCTTCTTCCTTCATGGTCAGCTGCTTTGCTACTTCGGCCCAATGGTGGTGGAATAGATCCTTCGACATAAATAATCTTCCATCTGCAAATCTTCCATAACTTGTAGTTTTGGTCGCTAAATTTCGAATTTAAACTTTCCATCTTTCGACATTGTTCCCACTCAAACCAAGAACCCTACTTTCCTACGAGTTACCTTTCGCTCATACAAACTTGTTAGAAAAACAAGTTTGTGGAGAAATAAAATAAAAAATGAGGAAACAAAACATAGAAGATACACAATACAAGAGAGACACACAGATTTACATGGTTCACCCAAGCAGGGCTAATACCCACCATATAAATTGCCGTGTCCCTTTCCTTTATTATTATCCAAAGAAATGAAGGATACAACCTATAGAAAAACCCATTGTAACTTCCTCTTCTTTCTCTCACATTCTCCTCTCTCAGAATACAATACTCGCCATAATGCACAGCCGCAATACCTTTCCCTCATAACAAAGGGTTTCCTTCTAGGGAAAAAAACCCTAACATAATTTCTACCGTTATATCTGTGACCTTATAATGAATGGTCTAGATTTACAATGAAATTACAATATACATTTACAAGGCAATGTAAAAGGGTACCCCCTCTCTGCACTCCCTCACGTGGAAGAGTGTACATGCTTATGGGGTGTAAAGTCTTCATGGGGTATAAACATGGTTGAAAGCAAGGACCTTTGAATCAAGAATATAATCAAGCTCCACAACCAACAGATTGATCATGTCAGCTATTGTAAAAGGACCAAATCCCCTTTTGCGGATTGGTCATAATGTAATTGTAAAAGGAAAAAGAAGAAGTCGGCCCCAGAATATATCAAGAGGCCCTGAAATATAATATAGGTGGTTATAACCACCCAGTTGGAGAAGTCGGCCCTACCAGTGAAGAGACACTTCACACGTGCTAGTCTTGTATAAATAAGGAGGCTAGCACCTCACTTAGACACACAACTCACTTGCTCATTGAGAGACAAGTTTTGGAACTGCAGTTAGAGAAG